>JAODAL010004297.1:0-159035 GCA_025379985.1 Phyllomedusa bahiana
ATGACTACATGGATTATGTTTATTAAAGGGGTTGTATCATTTCATTAAATGGCCTTCAGAAAAAGGGGACAGTGAAAACAAGAACTTTGCAATTGGTTTGTCATTAGCAAAGCGGTCTTGTATCGCATCTCCCTTATCTTCTGTTTCTGTTTACACTGATATCCAGTGCTGGTCAGATCCCTCCTCCTTGCATTTCACTAGCTGAGAGCTCGTTTACATTCTGTCTGACTCCGGCCGTATTCACGGAGCTTGCATTCCTGCCTTTCACTCAAAGTAAGGGATCGGCACATTTTCACTCTGCACAGCCAGAAGAAAGAGAATAACACTGCAGGGCTTCTTCAAGCAGGAAACAGCACAATTGTGTGTCGATCCCTGCCTCTCCTGCATAGAAGGGAGATCTGTGCCGTTCATAGAAAGCTGGATTCTACTGTAACAAATCTCCAGCTGTGATAGGGAAAAGATCAGTGCTCAGTCTAGATTGAATGCAGCCTGTGGTATTTATACAGCTCTTACAAAATAAGACTGATAGGGAGAGACACATTGACATGTGGACTCAGAGAGGGGGTTGGGGGGAGTCTCGGGAGCCAGCATGACACAGTGAAGGGGGGATGGATGTCACCCAGCTGGGTGGGAAAGAAACACCAATGCATTTCTAGAGTTGAGAAGCTGAGATCAGTTTGAATCAGCCGAACTAAAGAAGCGATACCTCCCCTTTAAGGCAAGTGCATCAGAATTCTAAACAAGCTTTACACCACATTTATTATGTGTTCTATACAGTTTCTAGATACTTCTGTGCCTTGTCTGACAAAGGGGTGTAACATTGTGGAAAGGGGCATGGCTTAGCAGGTGCCACTGTGAGCCCACATTTTTCTGTTTTTTTGCCACTCCTCAAACCAAAGGGTGCAGAGAGGAGGAGTAGTCTGGGAGAGGAACTGTGTGTGCTTTTGTCTGCTGTGTATGTTGGGTGTAATTTTCAGCATCTGCTCTTAGTCTGTATAGATGGGGACTGCACAGTACCACTTCTCTGGTCCTTTTTGGCGAGGGGGTAATTCTTTGTATCTGCTTGTATTCTGTATATATGGATTTTGCACAGTAGCACTTCCCTAGTCTTGTATCCCGGGGATGATTCTCAGTATCTGCTTTTTTTCTGTATACTAATGCATCTAAAAAAATTAGAATATCACTGAAAAGATAATTGATATCAATAATTTAAGTCAAATAGAGAAACCCATAGATTGTATGGACTCATTACAGTATGAATGACAAGGCTTAATATAATACATTTGTGAGCCCTAGTAAAACTTCTCTATTTCTGTATGCTGGGGGTAATTCTCAGTATTTGCTCTTATTCTGTATATGAACATTGCCCAGTACCACTTCTCTATTTCTGTATGCTGGGGGAGATTCTCAGTATTTGCTCTTAATTTGTATATGGACATTGCCCAGTACCACTTCTCTATTTCTGTATGCTGTGGGTAATTCTCAGTATTTGCTCTTATTCTGTAATAAAACATTCCCCCCAGAACCACTTCTCTATTTCTGAAAGCTGGGGAAAAATTTCTCAGTATTTTGCCTTTTTCTGTATATGAACTTTCCCCCAAAACCACTTCTCTTTTTCTGTATGCTGGGGAGATTCCCAGTATTTGCCTTAATTTTTTAATTTTAATGGACTTTTCCCCCATACCACTTCTCTATTTCTAAAGCTGATTAAAATTTTTAAAGTTTTTTGCCCCTTATTTTTTGTAATGAAAAATTCCCCCCATTACCACTTCTCTTTTCTGTATCTGGGGAAATTTCCTCAGTATTTGCTCTTTTTCCTTTTTAAATAAACCCATTGCCCAGAAACCCCTTCTCCTTTTTTTCGGGAAATGCTGGGGGGAGTTCCCTCAGAAATTTTCTCTTTTTCTGTATATGAACTTTGGGGCCCATTACCCCCTTCTCAATTTCTGAAATCTGGGGAATTCTCAGTTTTTGCTTTTAGTCTGTATATAAACCCTTTTCCCCCCATTAAACCATTTCTCTATTTCAAAAACTGGGGCATTAGGGGAAAAGGGGGGGCGGGAGAAGCCCAAAAGCGCCCCGGGGTTGGTTGTAAAAAATTTCCCCAATTTTGCTTTTGCCCCCCCACCAGTCTTGAGAAAGCAAAAAGGTTTTTAAAAAGCCAAGGGCCCGTAAACCCCCCATCTACAGACAACGCCCGTTTCGGGGTTTTTTTTCCCTCTTCATTTTTCAGAGGGAGGGGAAATCCCGGGGCTGGTTGTGGGAGGCAACGGTAAGGGGAAAATCTTCCCTTCCTTTTTCTACCCCCATGCCTCCCACACAGCCACCAGTATCTTTTTCTACTCTGCACTGGGAAAAAGGGCAAAAATCCCAAACAAACGTTTTCTTAAAATGAGAGAAACTGGCTTTGGGTAAAAAATCCCTTTTTTCCCTTTTTCAAGACTCGGTGGGGCAAAAGCAAAAATTTAAATTTGTTACAACCAACAAGGCGGGTTTGGGCTTTTCAGCCCCCCTTCCCCTAATGCCCCTTTTGGGTATGCAATCCCAAATGAGGGCGAAAAGGCAAAACAAAAAATCTAACAAGCCCGTTTTGTTTCCGGGGGCTCTCCTGTAACTTTTTGGGGAATTCTCATATTTTGCTTTTTATTCTGTAAGAACATTGCCCCCGTACCACTTCCCCTATTTCTGTATCTGGGGGGGATTCCCGTATTTTTTTCTTAATTTTTTATTTTGGACATTGCCCAAATACCCCTTCTTATTTCTGTATGCCTGGGTTAAATTCCCCCAGTATTTTGCTCTTATTTCCTTATAAAACATTGCCCATACCACTTCCCCTATTTCTGTATTTCTTTGGGGGGAATTCCCCGTATTTGCTCTTATTTGTATAGAACATTGCCCGTACCATTCTTATTTCTTATCCCGGGGTTAATTTCTCAGTATTTGTTTTTTTTAAATGAAACATTGAGTCCATTTCTCTTTTTCTGATGCTGGGGGTAATTCCATTTTTTGTCATATTTTAAAACATTCCCCCAGTACCATTTCTGCGTAGTACTTGCCCTTGAAAAGTACAATGCCCCCCTTTCCCCATCCTGATCCCAATACACACCAATTCACATGACCGCTGAGGCCATGAGGTTCAGAAATTTTTGGATGTGGCTTATTTAGCCATTTGTCTTTCTAGTCACCTCCAAACCCCTTTATAAGGTTTATAACTTAGATTTTTATGAAACAGCACCCCCCTTTTTGCATCTGTATTGCAATTAAAATCCTTGGTGGTAGAACCAACTGCAAAGCAATATACCCCCTATGGACAGATTCGGGGCCCTCTTTTTTTTTGAAAAACAACCCCCCCCCCCCCCCCCTTCCAACCCCCATTCAAAATTTTGATGGCCTTTTTGGGAAAGCTTTCTATTATATGCAGAAGACAAGGAACATAATTAGTTGATAATAAAAATTTTATTTTCCAAATTTAAAGGGGTTTTTCTCAAATCAATTCACTTACCTCAGCCCCGTTTTCTTGGTTTCTTTGAATCGGGGGTTTTTTTGGGCTTTACAGGGGCAGTAAAAGCCGGCCCCTTGTATATAGGACCTGTTGGCACCTATCATAGAGATTGAACGGTCGAACAAAGGGCCCTAGGACTGATGCAGCCAAAAAAAGGGGGGATATCTAGGAAAGGTAGACATGTTAAAAAACTTATTGCAAATGACTTTTTTTTTGCAAATCTTTTAAATAAAAAGCAAACCTTGTAGTGGAAAACCCTTTTTAAATATTGGGTGCACAAGTAACATTGCATGAGCCCAGGGGGGCGAATGAGTGAATGTTCCCCTATCCTAGGATTTATATGTTACTTGGGATACAACATTGATATATTGTTCTTTTTTAGTGCGAAGAAGAAGACCAAGACCCTGTGTCTAGTAAAGCATCTGAGCCCCCTGTAAGTATTTCATGTTTGACACGCTACGAATTTGCTTCTCAAAATCTGTCTGATTTATTGTTCACTTTCTCTTCAGCCAGTAAAGGAGAAGTTCAGCCCCCTGCAGCAGAGGTCTCCCCCCGCCAGCCGCCTCCACCTGTCCCCGGAGGAAATCAAAGACGCAGATCGAGCGGTGAGAACTTCCTCTCATTCATTAGAAGAAAGGGAAAAGGATGTTAGACTGAGGAGTAACATGCAGCAGGGTCATCTCCTCCACCCGACATCCTGTGCTCTCCTACTAGGTGAAGAGCCAGGGAGAGCTGGACCTGATAGAAGATTTATCAAATCTGAATTAAGTTGATTCTTGGTTATTTCCTGTCCTGGAAACAATCCAATATCTGTTTAGATGGTTTATATCCCTCTGAGCAGCGCATTGAAACGGCAACAGCCAGGAACAGACACAGAAATCATAGGGTCCCACAGGAACATGGGCCTCGCCCACTGAGAACTTGGAGATTTTATTAGTTAATGTCCACCTTTCCATTTTTAGGTTCAAACGTCTGTGCTGGATAAAGGGGTTTTGCCGTGAAAGCATTTCATGCCTGGTTTGTCCATCTTCAACTTTCAGTGTGCTCAAAAGGGGGTGTCTAAGATTTGCTTCAACTGACCCAGCAGGCTTGACATCACCATGCCTTTCCCTACAGTGTGCTCACTCTAGTCAAACAAAGGTCTTTTCCAATAAAGAGCTGTGAGCTACAATGTAGCTGAGTGGTTAGCACTTCTGCCTTCCAACATAGGGGTCCTGGGTTCAAATCCTTGTAGGAACCAAACGTGGATTTTTTTTTCTCAATGCACAGACCTGATTGAGGTTTCTTTTTGTTTATTTGTACTGCTTGACTAATTACTAAAGAGTACAGAGGACAGGAGTAGAATTACAGCACCTGGGGTGGAACACCCGCTCAGCAGTGAGATAGATTGACAGCAACTGCCTGAGAGGAGAGCTGATGTCTGAGTATGTGTGGCCAGGACTCATCACTGGACGAGCTATACACTATGGATCACTAAAGGAGCAGCTAAAACAAAAATGCTGCAGAATGTTTAATAATGATGAATGGTGAAAATGTTTATTATTTAATTTGCATCAAAACTCCTTGACCTTTTAATATATAATTTAGGGATCATAGCTGTGTTTTTACACATAGAGCCCTAAATCCACTGCTTTAGTTAACTAACACGGTCATAGCACTATATCGAGGGTCCTTAACCCTTCTAGTTTCACGGACCCCTCTGCCAGTCAGGTAAAAACCATCATCTTTTCCGAATACAGCAGCAAATAGTTTCATGACATTCAACATCTGCCTGAGGCAGGGTGTGACAGGAGAGCTTTGGTAACACACTATTCTGAAAACACGACAAAACCAGATATAGATAGGGAAACAAACAAAACTATCACTGCAGTATATGTTCCCAGCTAAAATATAACTTTTATTAGATCACTTAAAAATAACCAAAGTACGTCCCTTATGCCAATAATGTCAAGGTACCAAGAGTATGCCCATATATAAGAGGGAAAAGAAAGAAGGAATAGCAAATGCAAAATACCTTCTAACTTAGCCTGACAGCGGCGTCATCGCCCTGAAAAGAGCGGCTCCACTATAATGTACAGGCTCCCTCTTATAATACAAAAAGTATAATAAAAAAAATTCTTAATTAACAGAATGTCAATATATACATGAAAAGAGGATCCCTAATATATTGAATAGATCCAAATAGAACTTCAATATTAATACAAGCAATTCAAAAGATCCCGATCTCAAACACACTATTCTGCTATACATTGGTATTGTAGAACAGTTTCTAAGTGTCCATGCCCCCTAGTGATCAAGTATCCCAGGAAGAAAAAAAATTACAAGTTAATTTTAAAAAAAAAGTTAAACAAAAAAATTATTAAAATTTCAAAACACCTCCTTTTCCCATTTTAAAATTAAAAAAGAAAAACAATAAGGCCGTGTTCACACGGCTTATTCACGGCGGATTTGTGAGCCGGATTGCGCTCGCAAATCCGGCGGGAATAGGGGGCGGGGCCGGAGCGCGGCGGGGGAGCAGCCCGCCGGCCCCATAGACTGTCATTATCTACGGTGCGTCCGCGGCGTAAATAATGTTCATGTCACTTTCCCCCCCCCGCGCGGATTCGCCGAGCGGGGAGGAGCGACGAATCCACTGTTCTCTATGAAGCAGTGGATACCGTAATGACTCCGACGGATTGGCGCCCTCCCGCAGCGCAACTCCGGCGTGCCGTACGGCGCCAATCCGCGGCAAAATAAGCCGTGTGAACGAGGCCTAAAACTAAACATAAATGGAAAAACCACATTTGTAAAAGCCGGATCTATTAATACACAACCTTATATCATATCACAGTGCCGAAAATGTGTTGTTTTGTGATTGCTTTGCTTTCTCAAAAATTTGAATAAAAAGTAATGAAAAATTTGAGGGTATCTGAAAACAGTGTCAATAAATAAGCCCTCACACAGGTCCATAGATAGAAAAAAAAGTTAATGGTCTCAGAAAATAACAGTGCAAAGAAAACTAAAAAAAACCTGACCTGCAGAATAAAGATAATATATCATTTTATACCGCACCTCCAAAGAAAGATGACACAATGGTGTTTGTTTCCCATGTCACCCAGCTCAGGAGGGTGCAGGCACCGTGTGTCAGGTTAGGACCAGGGATCTGAATTTTGCTCCATTTATTTGCCTACAATACCAAAATGCCTTGTGTAGGTCCTGGCTGATCCCTCTTGTCCTGTTAAGCTACAAGCCCCAGGGTCCGTTGCTATGGTTTGTCTAGCTTCCTCCCTCCTTGCACGCCCTCTGTTTGCTTTTTCATGTTGAAAGCGTTGGGAGTCAGGACCAACGTGGTGTGCCTGAAAAAAAAAGTCAAACCCCTTTTTTCCCATGATCTCCTGGGCTTGACACATCTTTCTGTCATCTAACAGCCAATGTAAAACTGCACGAAGCCTACAGAAAGAGTAATAGATTGTAAGCTCTTGCGAGCAGGGCCCTCACACCTTGTGTCTCATCTGTAAGTAGCTTTCACTGTGTAATGTCTGTCTTTTGTCTGTGCTTATACCCTTTGTATTGTAAAGTGCTGTGGAATATGTTGGCGCTATATAAATAAAGATTATTATTATTAATGAAAATATATTACCAAAGTATTTAACTTCAGGAGAGACATTATTTATAAAATAATTTTTTCCACTGGACAAACCCATTAAGCCTGTGCTTGACGGCTGAATGAAATCATAGGTTGCTAGACTGAAGCCTAACCTTTACAGGGGGCAAAAAGCCCATTTCTAAGAGTGTTGGTTTCCATGTTCCTGGGGATTATAATGAACATTTGTTTTTATATATGGCTTTCCTCAATACCGTGCATACCGATGTGTAGTCATCATTGGATGCAGGACACATATCATTCATACATTTTTGTATGGTGCTTGTGGTACTCATGAGCTACAACTGACTTGGAGCCCCTGGCAAAACATCTAAATTTGTCTTGAACTTTCCTTTCCTGTGTTTAATCTGTGCCAGTATGACTTACGTGTAAAAACAACAAGAAAGGCTTTTCCTGTGAATACGTTTTTGTGGGGTTTCCTGTCCAACTCATTTGTGAACAAAGCCAAGGTTCCCCTACTCATTTCCCCCAAATTATAAATCAAAACTGGATTGAACCTAAAGTCCTCAACGGACATAATTGAAACTTAGAAAAGGAGCCCCTAATATTACTCATGAGTCATGTGTGTACAGTAATGGTAGTTAAAGTTCCTAATAGTAGAGATATGTGAGATACAGTAATGACTATGGGGATTTTGGGGGCCTAATGTCAGTTGCCCTATTGAAGAATACCACAGTCATCTTCATCTAACCGCAAGGGTAAACAGTCAGAGGTTTGTGGGCCATACACCCCAGTCAGAGGCGTAACTTGAAGCTTCTGGGTCCTACTGCAAATATTGAAATGGGGCCCCTCAGTTACCATGTGCCATTGGCAATGCTATGGCAGAAGAGCTTTTGGGGCCCCCTCAGAACTTCTACCTCTGCACCCCCTATGCCCCTGACACCAGTGTGGGGGCACCAGGGGAACTCAACATCTGGACTGGTCTTAGATGTAGAGTTAAGGTTCCAGGTGAAGGAAAGTCGAGCCATGAATGGAAACAGCGATAATAGGAGTCGATAACCATATAGTCACCACCTCTGTGGCCTGTGTACGTCATATTCAGATGAGAAGATCTTAATTTGCTCTTAGTCTTTCGCTCCTGCTAATAAAACTTAGGATGATGTTGATGATGGTAGTGGTAGTTATAGAGTCTCTTGTTTCCAGGCACAGAAGGAGAAACTACACGCAGAGTTAAAGAAAGTTTTGCTACTGAAAGGGCAAAGAAACTCTGCAGAACGAGAGGAGCCTAAGATGGAGACTAATGTGAAGATCACAGAGGTAAGAGGCCATCAAATTTTGACTTTCCGTATTTTTTCACCTCGGTTGTTGAGCTGCACTTTTGCTGTGTTATAATACATACTTGGACTTGCTTTTTTAACATGCCCTTTTTTCAGAGCATCTATAAAAAGCAATGCAAGTACTTATTGGAATTAGTCCATACACTGCAGATCTGCATGTTCTGACCGGCTGCTGTGTATGAGCATATTCCCACCCATGTTCTCACCAAAGAGGTCAGTGCATGTAGAGGTGATTTCCTTTACATTAAGGTGTATTAACTATAAGCAACTCCACCACAAGAGTGAGAAAAGGAAGATGATCAGGTAACTGCTACACAAAGGCAAACTTGAGAAGAGATTCCTAGGCTAGAAATTTGGTTTGAGAATTTACTAAATAAATCTAAGTTGTTGGCGTCAATATCTTGCCCTGTTTCTCCAGGAGAAGCTAAGAGCTTCCGAGATGGTGGAAGTGATTGTAGAAACTGAGGCACAGGCTGGAATGTCTGGTATAAGCATCTCTGGAGGAGGCAGAGACGGACTCTTTGTTTCAGAGGTTCTGAAGGACTCACCGGCTGCCAAAAACCTGTCTCTTCTTGAAGGTAAATCTTGGTTAGGGTCAAATGTGTGTTTATCATAGAAGTAGCTGAGATAGCTGATGAGGGGCCTGTGGAGATAGGAGTCCCTATTATGACTGATTCGTTATTTTAATGTTTGGTGTGAAAGCCCTTCACCACATGGGCTACAAGGTTAGGAAACAAAGGTTAGGAATCCATACAGTGATCATAAAAATTATATTAAAAGGGTTTTCTCACCACAATGATGAGCTTTAAACATGTAGGCAAAGGTAACTGAAGAAAAAATACATTGCTTTTTTATTTTGCTTTGTTTAGAAGCTAGAGATTTTGGGCCACATGTATGAAATTTGGCATGTAAACGCCAAATTTCATGTGCATACTCATGGCATAGAATGCACCTGATTTATGAGCTTGCTCTACAGCGGGTCATAAATCAGGTGCATTCTAGCGCTAGGACGACATTTCTGGCTCAGGTATACCACTTTGAAAGTGCTCTACCTGTTCCAGCAGTAATGCGCCTGGAAATGTTATAGCGAAGCTATAAATCCATAGCTTTGTACGGTTCTAGTGCGCCCCACCTCCTGCATGCCACCCGAAATCAGGCGCATTATAAAGCGCTGCTTGCGCTTTGTAACACGACAGATATCTGTCGCAGCCCCGTTCATACATGCCGCCCTGTATCTTCTGCATGTGTACACAAATTTCACTAGGTTACCGGCCATCTCTCTCTGCTCTCATTGCTCCAGCTGCCCTGTCCAATCATGGTGTCCTCACTCCCTGCTGAGTGTCATCAGAAAAACAGGAGCTTGTTTATCTCTGTTACTGTCAAACTTGAAACCCTTTAGAGTTATGTAGCCTTGTGCACTACAATTTACAAACCTCCAGCATTCATTTCACTGTCACAGGCTCAGCTAGGAGAAGCAGAGCTGAAATGTCAGTCACTGCTGTAGAACCACCCACAACCTGAACAAGAAGTGGGAGTCTCTGTGTAAAGAGCAGGCTCTGTGAAACAGCATGGTGAGATCACCCCTTTAAGGTGAAAAAAAGCACAAATTCCTTCTATCCAAAGTGGTTAGTAGTAATGTCAACCAGTAGCAGTGGAAGTTGCTCTCCTCTTTGTATGCCCCTATATCAGAGATGGTTAAGCACCAGAATACAGAATTGAGATTATAGTCAACTTCACAAGATAGTCCCACCCAAAATTGCATTTAAAAATGGTTTTCCAGTTCAGTGAGCTACTAAAAAAGGTGACCAATCTATATAGTTGAAGAAACTAGAAAATCTATCACAGAAAATGTGGTCTAGACAAGAAAGTGGTCTTTTGCATTGATTTTAAAAAATTTCTCAGTTATATTACGGAATAACTTGGAGCTAATAACATTGCAGATGACCTTGTACCTTATGCCTCTAACACATTTTATTTCCACAGGGGACCAGATCATCAGTGCCAGAGTTTACTTTGAAAACATCAAATATGAAGACGCCTTGAAGATCCTCCAGTACGCAGAGCAATATAAAGTCTCTTACTGCCTCAAAAGGACAGTGCCGTCTAGTGATGTTACAGTGTCTCCGAGCTCTGGGAGTGTGGAAGTGAAAGGTCCAAAAGCGAAGATGCCAAAAATGGTATGTCAATGTGTTCAACTAATTTATTAATGCCATTGTTAAAATATTTGATATAGAAATATAAAAGTCAAGAGGTAGAAAAAAAAAAATAGAAATGTATCTAATGTGTGCAGAAAGTTGCAACAAATTTATGATATAGTAGAAAATCCACAGCACTCGAAAGAGGTTTTGAAGATTCATACATTAAAGTTTCTTTATTATTTACAATCAAAAGAAACTCATGGATAAGCCATAGCAATGCAAAGATCCATTTAGGCACCATTAATCAGATCAACGTGGTTCAATGGAATACTAACTCCCCGTGGAACGCAGAGTGAGGAATCAGCAGAGATCTGATTGCACATTGGATCATGATGATAAGGTGGAGGTGAGTTGTGCCGACCAGATGCACAACCCCAAAAGGTGAGCACATTGACTTTGTGTTGTAATTGCTTAAGTGAAAGATTACTATATTGCACTAGGAAGAGCTTGTCATCTACAGGTATAAAGGTCACACCGTTCCAAACAAATCCAATATCTTTGTGTTTGGGTAAGATAAGGTTCTGTGACTCAATTACAAAAGTTTTGTTGGGTAACCTTAGTCGTACAGGTCACATTGGTGTCAGTGGAGTGGATGAATGGAGGAAAGAAAAGCTCCCAGTCGGTGGGATAAAGCAATGGTGGAACAGTAGAGAAGAACGTCCAAGAAGGGAGGACTGCTACAGCCGGCTCTAGTAGACTTCCTTTCTTGGATGTTCATCCTTTCTGTTAACATCAATGTGACCTGTATGAATAAGGTTATCCAACTGAAACATTACAATTGAGTCACAGCACCTTATCTTACCCGAACACAAAGATATTGGATTTGTTTGGAACGGTGTGACCTATATACATTGAACATTTTGCAAGTAATAAAGAAGCTGCAATTTATGAGTCTTCATAACTTTTGAGTGCCATAGATTTTCTTCTATGTATTTATGGGACTGTAATATCCCTTCTATAAGCACCTTTACCAAATCCTGTGTGCTGAACGTCAATGTATAATTAACAGCATCAAATTTATTAGGCTATGTGGTTAATTCTTTGAAACTCTTGCTAGCTTGTAAATGTAATGAGTGCATATTACAGTAATATAATTTCTAACTGAACCTTTTTCAAATGATGCATATATTTATAAGATATCTTGATATTTCCAGACTGTTAAAAGCCTGACACCTGTGAAGAAGAAAAAAAAGAAGGTTCCAAGTCAAGTTAAGGACTCAGAAGCTTCCATGGAAGCGGTGAAAGGTTCAGAATTATCTGCTGCCAGCTTGGACATTCCACCAGTAGATGTTGAATTTTCCTTCCCAAAGTTTTCCAAAATCCTAAAAAGCAAGGGAGGGACAGAAGCCACCGCTGGAGCTAAGGTCACAGAGATGACAGCCAAAGTAACCACTACGGAACAGAAAAGACTAAAGATGAAATTTCCAAGACTTAGGGTTAAAGACGCAGCAGCTGCTGGGGGACTTTCTATGGATGTTTCTGAGACCAAAGTGGTTTCAGGAAAAGCTAAAGATGAGATTAAAGAGAAAGAAAAATCTGCAGCTCAAGCTGGTATTTCTGTTCCGAAAATAAAAAAGCCAAAAGTCGATGTTACAGTGGCTAAGCCTGATGTTGAAATCACAGTGCCAAAGATTGGAATTGCAGTACCACAGGTTGGAATTGAAACCAAAGAAGAGAAGGTTTTTAAGACTCCTCAAGTAGAACTTGATATACCACTAACAAGGGAGAAAGGCGAGCCGTCAGAGATTTCTGAAAGTATTAAAGCAGCTGGCCTAAGCACGTTAATTAAAATACCAGATCTAGAAATTAATGTGCCAGTGGCTGGTGCTGAGGTGGAAATACAGGAAGCTAAAATGAGCATCCCATCCATATCAAAAGTGGGGATCTGTGCACCACAAGTCGAAAAAGAGCAAGATCGTGCTCTTCAAGTCGATGGTAGGACGAAGACTGAAATCAAATTACCTTCAGTTGAAATAGCAGCCCCTAAACTGGATGTGGACTTGGACTTGCAAAAAGTTGAAGGTTCTGTAGAAGTGGAAACCCCAGACTCTACTAGTCGAGGTCTACAGATCAAACTACCAAAATTTAGCCTATCCACCAAAACCTCAGAGCCAGTTTTGGAAGTAACTCCTCCAAAAGTCAAAAAAGATATAAAGGGGAAAGTTCCTGAGGATAAAGTAAAAATGCCTTCATTTAAAACCACACAAATTGGAATTTCTCTTCCTAAAGGAAAGATTGAATGTGAAAGCCCCGATAGTCAAAAGAGAAGCTCCCTAAAGTTTCCCTCTATTGACATCTTTGCTCCAAAAGTGGATTTAAGTGTAGAGTCAGAAGATATTTCAGTTGAACCTATTCAAGTTCCAGATGTGACTCTTAAGATGCCCAAAATAAGTCCTCCAAAGGTAGGAATGAAAGTAAAAGATGCCTATGCCGGTACCATTCAACAAATAGATGTGAAGTCTGAGAAAATTGAGGCAGAAAGTACTATGGAAATTCCAGATGTTACACTGAAAATGCCCAAAATAGGTCTTCCTAAATTGGGCTTAAAGAGGGATGTCCCAGAATCTGAGTCAGAGGTGGCAGCAGGGAAAAGTGAAGATGAAGAACTTAAATTGAAAGGTCCTAAACTCAAACTACCAAGTTTTGGCGGGTTATTGGTAAAAGAAAAGTCTGAGGTAGATGGATCAGTTTCTTTAACAGAAGCAGAGGGAAAATTAAAATTTCCTTCCATTAAGATGCCATCAGTTGATATTTCCTTACCCAAAGTCCAAGACGCTGAGCCAATAAAACTGGAGGGCACCCTCGCCACAGCAAAATTAGATAAAAAAGCACCAGAATTAGAGGGTACAGACTTGAAGTTCAAAATGCCTAAAGTCTCCTTACCTAAACTTGATGTGACAGCAAAGCTTGGAAAACCTGACATGTCTCCTCCAAAACTTGGAATTCATATGCCTGTTGCTGATAAAAAGATAAAAGGCGATAAACTGAAAGAAGAAAAAATAATTGCTCCTGATTTGGATATTTCTGTTCCCAAGACAAAACCTTTTGATCTCAGTATAACCTCAACAAAACCTGACTTAGGTGTAACAGTGGAAAAGCCTAAAGTTGCAATTAAGCTTCCAAAAGTAGAGTTGGAATCAATAGCATTTGAAGGACAGACTGGAGATTCAAAAGTAGGCATTCAATCTATTAAAATGCCAGTTCTCGATATATATGCTCCTAGCCTTGATGTTGGTCTAAACCTACCAAAATTAAAAACTGAAGGAACTGAGTTATCTTTTGAAGACAAGGACACTAAATTCCAGATGCCAAAGTTAAATCTTCCTAAGCTTAGTGATGTAGCCAAAGATATGGCTGTTGAACTTGATGTGCCAAAGGTGAAGGGTGAAATTTGTTCACCACAGCTTACTACAGAAGTTAAAACTAGAGTGGATGCAGAAGATAAGGAAATAAAGATGAGTTTGCCAAAAGTGGAGATTGGACTTGGAAAATCCACTGAGGTCGGTGTTGGTGAAATAAAAGAAAAGGCTGAAGTGAAACTTCCTAAAGCAAAACCAGAAAAACTGGTAGTTGAAGATGAAGCTTTCAAAATAAAGTTGCCATCAGTAAAACTTCCATCTCTCGAAATTGCTTCACCAAAACTGCCTGACGTTGACATCGATACAGGCATTCCAACTGTTGAAGTGGATGTGTCTAGTAAGGAAGATTTGGAAGCTGTTGTTTCTGCTGATGCCAAATGGAAAGCACCAAAGTTTTCTTTTCGTAAACTTGGTATCACTGGATCCAAGGCTAAGAAAGCTGAGTTAGATATAAAACCAACAGATACGGAAAGAGACACTGAATTTGCAGTCAAAGGACCCAAAATGAAAATGCCAAAGTTTGGAATAGTATTTCCTAAAACAAAGCAGGATGTTGAAGGGGAAGTAGATACAAAAGTGAGCAAAAAGAAGGTGGATGCCTCAGCTGGTCAAGTGGACTTATCTTCTGATGGAAAAGTTCAAATTTCATCAGTAAAACTTCCAACAGTTGATATATCAGCTCCAAAATTAGAGGTTGATATTGCACTTCCAAAAGGAGATGCGTCTCCATGCACAGACATGTCACCAGAAATTAATATTGACATCCCAGACGTGAAGTTAAATCTTCCGAAATTTTCCATGCCAAAATTTGGAAAAGGCAAAGGTGTCGACGAAGAGGCAGACATTGAGAAAAGTAAAGGTAAAATTTCTAAATCAGCGAAAGCTGGTGAGGTTTCTGTTGAATTTGATGGAAAGAGTCCTGAAGCTAAGGGGAAAGGCAGAGAATTAAAAATGAAAATGCCTACTATCAAGATGCCTTCATTTGGAATATCCAGGAAAGATATAGATGTTTCTGACACCAAACCTGAAGTGGGTTCTTTAAAAGATAAAACTAAGAAAGGTAAGACTGAAGCACAGGAAGCAAAGGTGTCTCTAGAGGCTGAAGTTGGCGAAGGAAAGACCTCTTTTATGAAAATGCCTACTTTTAAAATGACACCACCAAAAGTAAAGGCACGGGAAGTTGATCTTACTTTAAAAGGTTCAAAAGAGGATCTGCACATGCCTGATGTCCATGTTAAGGTCCCTGAGGTTGAGTTACCTACTTTTGGTCTAAAGAGTGATCGAACAGGTGGAATTTCACTTTTAAAGGCAGAAGCCAAAAAGTCAGCGGAACTGAAAGAATCCGACCTTCACATTAGTGATAAAATAAAGATTCCTTCGCTGGAAATATCTGCACCTTCAGCTGCACCTGTGTTACAGATTTCTGCCCCATGTGGTAAACCAGACATCTGTACATCCATACCAAAAGTGGAGGTAGATGTTTCTGATGCGGACATTAAAAGATATGAAGGCGATTTAAAAATACCAACGATTCCATCTCTTGGTGCTTTAGTTCCAGATATTGAATTAGATATTAGTTTGCCCAAAGTAGGCTTGGAGCATGAGGTTGATGTAAGCATGGAGAAATCATCTGCCAAAATAAAGATGCCGAAAGTTGAAATGCGGAAGCTTGTGGAGTTAGAAGCCAAGGTGGACATTAGTGGAGTTACAGCTAAAGGCATTGAATCTGAAGGAAAGATTAAGGGGCCTAAGCTAAAAATGCCACATGTGGATATTTCACTTCCAAAAGTAAAATTAGATGAAGAAGACATACCGTTCATTGAATGCGAGTCTAAAATGCAAGGCATGAGGGCTGAAGCAAGTACCATGGAGGGAACTTTCAGTTTGCCATCTGTAGAGCTCCCCAAAATGTCCACTCCTAAAATAAGAGCTCCAGAACTGGAACTAGATATTAACCTGAGCAAAGACGATTTAAAAGGGAGTGACTTATCCAAATCGTCCAAAGTAGAATCAAGTGGTTCAGAAAGTGAACTATATGATCTAAAGCTCAAGATGCCAAAAATTAAGATGCCTAAACTTGGTGTCTCCCTGATGGGAGCCGAGGAAGGCACTGTGAAAGCCGACGTCAAGGCTTCAAAAACAGAAGACAGTTCTGAAGCGGGTATCAAGGGCTTCAAAATGAAAATGCCTAAACTCCAAGTAGGATCACTTCAAGAGAAAGGAGGGGAGGCCAGGGAGTTAGAACGTGACCACAAAATGGCTGTGAAAGGTGATGTGAAGGTCTCAGATCATGAAGATTATGACAGTGGCCATACTTTCAAGATTAAAATGCCATCATTTGGGATTTCAAAAGAAGCAGGCACAGAACCTTTGCATCCTTCTGAGGAGAGTGCAGATTTAAAGTTTAAAATGCCAAAGATTTCTTTTCCTGATGTTGGGTTTTCAGGAGGTGAAGACGATAGACAAGGGGCTTCCTTAGAAAGTGCTCATGTTGATGCCGTTAGCAAAGTAAAAAGCATCACTTCCTCAAATCTAGAAGAACTAGAATTAGATGTAGGGCTGAAAATGCCGAAAATTAAAATGCCTACAATTGGTCTACCAGGCCGAAAGGGAGATGATGACATGGAGATGTCCCTTGATGAGGAATCCGATGGAAAGAAGTTATTGTTTAAAATGCCAGATGTGGAACTATCTACTCCGAAGATTAAAGCACATGGCGAATATGAAGTGGACGGAGCAAAACTAGACTACAAGCTATCAAAGGACTTAGAAGGAGGTGATTCTGCAAAGATCAGCAGTAAATTCAAGGATGGATACAAACATGACACAGATGAAGAAGATGAAACGAGATACAAAGTAAAACTACCTAAATTAGCAGTCAGTTTACCAAAAACTGTATCTGGAGATGTGGAACTTTCTCCACCCAAATTAAAGTCAGAGACAAAAGACAGCGGGATTACTGTGAAAAGTTCACGTTCTGAACAAGATTCAGATCAGCACGAAGGGAAAAAGATAAAAAAGAATATTTTTTCTCTTAGCAAAACCAAGGACAAAAGCACGGGTCTAATATCATCTGACGTAGACACAGGTATAGAATTTGAGGGTCCAGAATTGAAGATGAAGTTACCAAAAATAAAAATGAAGCCTTCCTTTGGTCGATCTAAAGGCAAAGGTAAAGGTTCCGAAGTGAATGGAGAAGAAGAAGCTGATGCAGACTCAAGTGATGTCACAGCTAAGTCTTCAAAGATCAAGTTTCCTAGATTGGGGTTTTCCTCCTCCAAGGTGAGTTCAGGAGAAGTAAATATCAATGGAACCTCTGGTCATGTGAACGGGGAGACTGAGGTATCTACTCAAAATGGATCTCAAGATGGGTTTGTAAAGGTTGGTAAACTTAGGTTTCCAAAAGTCGAATTTTCATCACCATACAAGGGCAAAGAAATAGACTCGGAAATGAATCTAAAATTGGTCAAAACAGAAGAGCCTGAATCCAAAGAGGAAGGCACAGAGAGTTCTCTTTCCTCTAAATTTAAGTCACCTAAAATCGCTTTCTCTGGTTTCAAGAAAAAAGAAAAGGGTGAAGATCACATAATAAGCTCATCTGCAAGAACCGAGATGGCAACTATGGAAACTGATAAAGAGGGTGACTCAAAGACAGGGATGGGTCGGATCTCTCTTGGATTTCTTTCAAGTAGATCAAAAGGGGAATACACGGTGGACAATTCTGGCATACAAAAAGACGACGGTGACACCAGCAAAGACAAGTCAACAAAGTATAAGTTTCCCAAGTTATCACTAAACTCAAAATTAGGAGCAGAAGTGGAATCAAGTAAAGAGATGAAAGAAGAAAGTTCTCAAGAAGGTTTTCAAATCAGCCTGCCGCAGGTGAGCTTCACTACCCATGAAGAGGAACAACACGTGACAGAGGAAGAAACAACATTGGGTTTCCTAAAAGTCACAACAACAAAACAAATCAAGACAGAGACTGTAACAGAGAAGACCCTGGCCATATAACACAATACGTGTGTTAGTCAAAGACTTGATTCGACAACTATCCTGAAATGTTGCGGGCTGCATGTTTCAAAGTAATCTCTCCACTCTAATCTCTCCTGCACCTCAGTGACTACAATGGTGGTCCTCCAAAACTGTTCCAATGAAGGTTACCAAACTTGTCTGTGTTTTAATCCTTTTAAACCGATGTGTTTATTATTTAAGACATGACATACCAGGGTTCTTAGAAGAAACATAGAAATGTAGATATATGTTTGTTTCATGCCAGGCCAGACTCTCAAATAAAGACAATTGTGAGTAGGGTTGTAGCTAGCATGTCCTAGTTTGAGCAGAGGCAGAGGTATTTTTATTGGAATTGTCAGTCTAGGGATCTCAAGAAATTATTTTGATGTGGTCACTACCATTGATCACTTCGAAAATAGAACAAAAGTGGTCGTTCAAAGTTAGGTTTTTGACTATTCAGTGGTTCAGCAAGTTTTGGCCTAAATGGTTGCTAGAACCTCTTGATCATAGGAGGTACATGTGTAGTTCGTACTCAACTATCATACTGTACGGTCTTCCTGCAGATCCAGGATATGGGTACAAACCAGCAGTGAGTAACCTGCCTTTTCTTAACATGTATTGAGGCACCTAATGATGCCCAGTCTGCAGTTTGTCTAGTCACCCTCCTGGGATCTTATACTTATATCTCATACTTAATTTATGTAATGTTCACATATTTCACTATGTCACCTATAAGCAAGAAAGTCAGTTTGTAGACTATTTATATGGATAAGACTTTTGATATTTCTTTGGTATCACAAAGATGATGACCACAAAACATGACCATGTCAAGACTCGTACTGCATTTTAGAAGTGCAACACTAAAAATTAAATTCGGAAACCATTGGTAAAGAGCTAACAACACTAATTCACAATCCACTGTATTTTTCAGTTTAGCACCACCCTCAAATTAAAATACAAATGCCATGTAATGTAAGCGTTGACTTTCCCTCGACCCCAGATTTCTGTGAAGAAAAACAGAGCAAATGAGATGACAGACTGCAAGTATTTCCCTTAATGTACATCTAACATGGCTCAGATAATCATGTTCTTCACACACTAGCTAGTTATTTCATTAAAGGGGCAATAATCTACACTTTGCCATTGTTATCTATCAGCTCATGTAAGCAAAAACACCCAGGCAACATGATTGTGAAAGGAAAATAGGTTTTCCAATGCGCACTTTTTTTTAAAAGTCAGAAGAAACTGAGAACATTGCCTATGTACCTGTTGAGAATGCCCAATGCTCTCTGCTGTGGACATATGTAAACAATAAGGTCATGCTGATATCATGTCCACCATCACCGTTTTGGTACTACTCTACATTCAAGGATCTGCGGTCTACTAATGAAGAGCCCCCAGGGTCACAATGACCCGGCTGCTACTTCACATATGTTTTAGATTTGCCACAGGAAATATAAGTAGATCCAAAACCATTTTCATTGGATAAAAGCCATCAAAGGCTTTCTTTGACCCAACCTATAAGATTCACCAGTGATAACAGGCATCGTAATAGAAGTTCAATGCCCTAATACCATTCTGCACTCATCATTCTAGAGCCCATGCCATCACTTCCTGCCAAAAAACAAAATGGCTGACAATAATGTCAAGTACCCTTAAGGTCTAGGGGGGCTTGTATACCTCAGGTGGTCTCTTGGTGAGGCACCAGCTAGGCCAAGCCTACTTCTACATAGACAATCGAAGGCTGTGTAGCCATGTATAGAACATAGGGATTTTTTTTTCTTTGGAGGTTAGAGTATGATACTAGCGTGTGAGAGAGTTTCTTGCCCTGCAGACTGATGTGGTATCTGTGTTCACCATTAATAACAACACATCTGTGTAAAGATAATTGTGAATCTCTAGAACAGTGGTCTTCAACCTGTGGCTCTGCAACTGCTGTGAGACAAAACTCTCAGTAGTAGGCTCTGTCAGGGCTTGCTGGGAGTTGTAGTTTTGCAACAGCCGGAAAGCCACAGGTTGGAAACCGCTGTCCTAGAGGCTACTACAAGATGTATAATGTCCTTTTTGTATTTACTATTATTGTTAATTATTAAAAAAAATAAAAACTTTATATTTGAAGTGAAACCTACTGTTTTGTAAAGTACCAACTAACCCTCTTCTGCTTACTGATTTCCTCTTATGTTTTTTAAGTGGAGTTTTGATGTAGTAATCCAATCTTTAATCGCAATGTTTAAATAAAAAATTTACTGAAAACATTGAAGACCGGAATGTGTCTGTGTCTGTATTATTTTGTATGTAAACCCTAGGTGCAATCCTCTTAAAGGATTTCTCTAATGATAACAACTTCTATCAGGGCATATCTCATAGGAGGGGGGCCCTTACTTAGGACCCCTTTTTGAGGCAGCAGATATAATTCTGGTAAATAAGAGCTGTCCATGTTATACATTCATATGAACAGTTCTCCCGCAGTGGCCGGCAGACTAGGGCTTTTCCCACCAAAACCGGCTGTCTGCCAAAAGATTGACTGCTTTAGATGGCTGCTTCTATGGAGTTTCAATGGAATTCCCAGCATGCCCCTTTAAAGGGGTATTCCAATGACAGCAAGTGCTTCTGGACCGGCAAATTACTGTATAGTAAGCAATTTTCATAATGTATGTTATTAAAAAATTTGTCTGCTTTACCAAATACCTGCCTTATTTTTCACATTTTTTTTTTTTTTTTTGCCCCATAATGGGGTCCTGAGTAAGGGCCCCCCTCCTATGACATGCCCTGATAAGAGTTATCATGAGAAAACTCCTTTAAGAGGATCGCACAGTGGTAGCCAGTAATGCAGTGTTATATCACATTTTAGCCCCAGCCCTGCTACTTTTTGCCTTAAAAAAATGGGCAGTACAGACAAGTGGTGCTGTAATGACATCAGTGCACCGCTTTCTTATACGTGTGTGTGTCTGACAATGCTATGTGAACAGTTCACAGTACAGAGTGGTGGTCGGTAACCCTGGAGACAAGAGAGTAAGTTGAAGGTGCAAAAAAAAAGCCTGTATTAGGTAAAGCATACTTATTTTTTTAATAACATGCATTTTGAAAATGGCTTACTTTATAATAATTTTCCCCCTTCCAGTAGCACTTGCTATGATGGGAATACCCCTTTAAGTCCATGCCTTATGCTTATCTGCCATGTATTTTCTTCAGCATTGACTCCATTTTAGCTCTGCTCCACAAAGACACAGCTATATCAGTGACTCCAGCTTAGCTACTTAGTACACTGGAGTCTGGGGGTAGTCTGATGTCCACTTTCTATCTCACCATTGCGCCTCTCCCTCCACCATACTTTACACTGTAACACCGCACACCACAGGCAAATTAGGCTTCATCACACATTTTTGACTTTTAGGAGGTCACTGGATTTATTTTCATTTTCACAATGTAATAATACAAATACAGAAGGATTAGATACAAAATCTGGACAGGTCAGAATTTGTAGTTTCCGTATTTAGGCTGGAGAACAGATCGGGAAACTCGAAAATTGTCATACGTTTTGCGTATTCATTATGAAATCCATCATATTTTAAAAATATGATTAAGAAAGTTTGCAAGTGGCAGTGTTATCACTGAGCCTCATCCTGTGTCCTGGGACCCGTTGTGAGTTTGAATGGCAGTGATTGACGAAGCCCCACATGCGCTAGTAACATCCAGTCACAACAAGACAGCGACTGCTGAACCTCCACTGACAAATAACAAAATGGAAGAGGAACTGGGGGAGAATCATTAATTTGTGTGCAAATGACAGGGGTCCACAGTAACCAATCAGAATACCACGTTCATGACATGAAGGCCAGTCAGAAAATGTGACCAGTGACCTTACTGGTTAATATTGGCTACTTCTTGCTTCCCTTGCACAAGTCAAGGAGTCTGGTGGTCATCTTCCAGAGATACATCTAGGGGTGGAAGTTTTGGTGGCACATCGTTAAGGGTATAATTTGAAGCTCTCTAGCCCCAATGCAAAAACTATAACTGGGTGCCTACCTACTGTGTGCTTTTAACAAGGTATTTTGGCCCTGTGCACTAGGGTTGGGTGTGATTGCGACATCCCCCTATGTCTACCCCACTTCACTTCATTAACGTATCTCAGTCCTTCTGTACAAAGGTGACTACAGTATTGTCCAGAGAAGCATAAGGGTTTCGTGTAGTCACTCACCAGCTGAAGCTTCTGCTGTTAAGCAACAACATAAGCACTAAGGAAGTTGAAGGACTAGTTGATGACTTTGGCTAGACACACTGGTACTAGAACCCACCGATATGAGCTTTATTGCATATGTAATTGAGTAAAATGGTTGTTGCAAATAATATTTTAGTAATATTTCTGGCTGAGATGACAGTCTCCATTATTGGTACCTGAAAACATCCAGCATGTAAATACACTCTCTTATATGTAAGCGCCTGTTATATAATGTATATGAGGATTTTATACACTTGTACACACATGATCTGCGTATAATAATCTATCATGAAGTTAAATTTACACTTTAAACAGACACCTGAGTCAATTCTCCTGAATATGTACATGTATAGAGATGTGTTTATATACACGTTATATATGGTTATAGTCTATATATATATATATGGCGGAAATCAGCAGTTATTCTGTTTTAAGGGCCCTGTTCCTTGTGCCAGTAATATCAGATAACGTCTCATTTTCAATTTTTTTCCCCCTTGAAATGTACAAAAGAGTAGATATCATGGTAAACTCTGTTCTTAGGAACATGGACTAAATACGGATATGAGCTAGACATGTATACAGCCCGTAATATGCACATACAGACATTGACTGTCAGCAGCAGATGGCGGTGTAGCAGGAAAAGTTTGACTAGGGGAAATGGATCGGCTTCTCATTCCTGCACCTCCAATGTTTGGGGGACTTTTTTGGATTTTGATTCATAGAGGAGTTCATGCATAAAGGAAGATTTTAGAGGATGGCCTGATTAGACGAGAATACTCATGAAGAACATTTCCCTCCACCCTCCTCCAAAATCTACCTTCTTCATCTGTAGTTGTCAGATTTTTATCATCACAATCTTGCCCGCTACTATCAAATGAAAGGCTAAGAATGGCCATTTATTAGAAAGGAAGTTTGTATGTACCATAGAAAATTAGAAACAATCCAGTATGATAGCCCGTAAACTATAGTTATAAGTAGTGTTGATCGAACTGTTCTAGAAAATTTAAGTTCTAGTAGAACTTCTCAAATTTTAGAACTCGAACCAACCATTTTACTGTTCGTTCGAGTAAAGTTCTAGTTCTACACGCCATTGTCAGTGGCTTTCTGCAATTTTGGAGGCCATCCAATAACCTTTCTGCACTTTTGCCGGCCATCCAATCACCTTTCTGCACTTTTGCCGGCCATCCAATCACCTTTCTGCACTTTTGCCGGCCATCCAATCACCTTTCTGCACTTTTGCTGTCCATCAAATCAGTGCAGAGCAGAGAGAAGTGTCAAAAGCGTCATTACTGATGGTGTAGGGCTCTCATTGGCTGCTAAAATCACATGACCGTGTTATATATATTTCACTGTATTGCCTTGTGAACGCCATTTTCAGCTCACTCTCTGTACTGTACAGACTGCTCTTAGTTAGATAGCATTTTCCTCTGCATAGACAGCAATAGTTAGGGAGTTTGGTATTGTTGGCTGCATCTTTCCCATACCCAGAACCTGTTATTTGGCGACCTTTTCAGGCTCACATAATGCCTAACTCTCATATACATGGATATATATTATACAGAGTGCTTGGATTTGCTAAAAAGTTCTGCTTTTGCAGTTTTGGGTGTACAGTAACAACACACCGTCTCCAAATCTCCTATGTGTCAAATGGGCTTTTGGGCCCCCCTCAGGATGCAAGGCCCCATAGCAGTTGCTACCGCTGCACCTCCTATAGCCACAATCCTGCTTGCAAGCTGTCCTCATCTTTTCAGTTAGCCATTAAAAGGAATGAAGTATTTTAGCCCCTCAATTTTTTTCTGTCACTCTTAGAGCCACATTTTCTTCACTAAGTTGTTCCACATATCCAGTTTATCATTATGGATGGTAATTACAGCTTCTCTTTACCTGTGTAGGTATAAAAATTAATTTGAACATCTTATCCCATAGACTTTAATGGGGTTCGAAGTTCGAGTTCGAATAGAACTTCGAACCAAATTCACAAAAGTTCGAGGCTCTAATCGACCCAGAACTTTTTACTGTTCGCTCAACACTAGTTATAAGCCAAGTTCTAGAAGAGAATCTGTCACCAGACACCCGACCGCACCCTGTGGTCCCAAAGCTCCTGATCACAGCGCCACAGAAGGTTGTTTGCTACATTTGTTAAAGAGAGTAATGATAATAAACAAATAACCAGATAAAAAGTGGTCCCCAGTGATCTATTATAATCTGTAAGAAAACATGGCAGTAAGTGTTCACTTTCCCTGCAGCGCCACCACAGGGGAGATGAAGTGTCAATTTAAGCAAGGTTGTCGTTGATCCAGTGATTTATTCCGATAGCGAGATTAGAGTCGGGATTTTTTCTCCTAAAATGAAGACAATTGGCTTCTACCTCATGGGGGTTTTGCCTTCTTCTGGATCAACACTATAGCACAATAGGCTGAACTGGAGGGACGTCTGTAGTTTTTTAGCCTTACAAAATATGTAACTATGAGTTGTCTGTTTAACTATGAGTTGTCTAGAGTAAGAGACACTCTGTAAATGCTTTCCATTCTGGCGAAGAGATGAGGATCCCGAAAAGAGGGCCCATCCTGTATTAACAAAGAAATCCCTTATAGAACATATTAAATGTTTTTTTCTAAAGGGACAAGCCCTTTAATAACTTTTATGGTAGCTATGACAGCGTTATGATAGAGCAAAAAGACAGCTGTCTCTGGGTCAGTCAATGGGTTAAGTTTCAGGAGATGCTGGTGAGATATAGGTGTCGGGTGGTTTGCTTGGCCTTATGGTAAAACTGTATATGGTACTAGGGGCTCAAATACTATTTTTGGGAACATTTCCATTTTTCTTGTTCTCATATACTAATTTAGTGAAGGTTTTTATTCTTGGAGTTTCTATCTAAGGAAAATATAGGAGAAACATTAGCCAAGCATCTGTAATGGGAAAGGTAAACACTAAGGCTATGTTCACACGGCTTATTCTGGGATGTATTTCAGCCCGTAATTCGCGCCGTACTGCGCTAAATACGGGGTGAAATATGTACCAGTCATAACGGTAATCCACAGGTCTCATAGAGAACTATGGATTACGTCTCCTCTCCCCACTCGCACAATACGACGAGCGGGAAGATAAGTGACATATCAATTACTAGCGGCGAATACGCGCCGCGAGTAACGCATGTCTATGGGGCCGGCGTGCACCCCGCAATTACACCGTGTGAACATAGCCTAAGGGGGACATGTCTGGAAACTGTCTTGGTCTAAGACTTTTCTTGTTGCCCAATAGCAACCAAATACAGTTCCCCTTTCATTTCAGATCTAGCGCTGAAAAAATTAAAGGGGCGCTCTGATTGGTTGCTATGGGCAACAAGAAAAGTCTTAGACCAAGACAGTTTTCAGACATGTCCCCCTATGGGTGCAATATCAGAAACAACAAATGGACAGGTGTGGCGCTGTTTTTTGGAAAAAAAGTAGACATGATTTTCTAATCCTAGACAACGCCTTGAAATCTATAGATACTTTCATTGAGTAAAATTGATAATGAAAAACGTGTTGTGCAAAATAGAAGTATTTGCACCTTCAGCCACTTCCTCTTGGGTGGTGTCTGCATGGAGAGTATACGAGTTGATATTCCCTATATAGATATTTAGTAAGACTGTCTAAACTAAAGTGACCAGAGCTGGAGAAACCCATAAAAGACCACTGTAGTTCTAATGGTGTTCACCTTTAGTGGAAAATGAAGTATCTTCTCTAGGGAATCTCATCATTTGGTGAGTTTACATGTCAGAAAGTTAATGTTAACAAAAGCAAAAGAACTGGGAAAATATATATTAAATATGGAATACATTTGGCATTTAAGTTACATTAATAAAAAAAATACAAATAAAACATAAAGCTCCAAAGAACATAAAACATAAATGGTTCTAAACAGGTAGTATATAGGCCTACACTGCGATTCATGGTTTGGTCACATGTTAAAGCAGAACCTCATTATGAACTACAATTTGGCACATAGAAATGAGATGAAACCATGAAGCTTCCCTTCCCAATCCAAAGAAGTGTTGCCTTCGCCCAGTAGAGATACAGCCATGATGGTCGTCAGAGCCCATATGGAGGTCACTAATAATCTCTCCCTCCTCTGTGTACACATAATGAAGCCCATTATAGACGCAATGTTGAAAGTTTAGATCCTGAAAATGAGATGTCTTGATGCCCATGTGCTCTGGAAGAGATACCATCCATAAGATAATTCACAAAGAAGTTCAAGGGACTGAAGACAGGTGTGCCTTTTTATTGCTTGAATGACTTACTAAACTGGTGCCATTTGTATAGGTGCCTTGAACTTCATACATTGTGATGGTGGCAAAATATATGAAACAGTCATCGCAAGTGGTGGCATATCACAAGAATACCCCATCACTTGCCAGTCGTTGTGGGTCTGACTCCTCGTCTAAGCACTGTGCATAGAACAGCAACACAGCCCCATTCAAGTCAATGATGCTGAGCTGCGATCCCGGCACAGAGCATGGACCATCAAGATCCTTCAAGAAATCCAGAAGAAGCCGCCACGCATTGCATCACCTTACTTCCAAAATCTTTTTAAGTCCCATAGGGTGGACCCAATGGTGTAAATTTGCTAACAGCCCTCCAATGTTTGCATATATGGCCAAATTTACATTTTCCTATCAGCACTTCCAACAGGTGGCATCGGAGAGCAGAGGGTTAGGTGGTCATGTAAATGAATAATTTAGAACAGGCCTACAATATATACAAATAAATAAGAAAACCTGATACCCTGGATACAGCAACAGAAATAGCACCACATGGACATTGAAACAGGGACCAATGCAATAATATGAGTGATATCACCATGTCCAATATATCTCACGTCCTCACTACCTCGCTATCACTTACCTCAAACCTCCTCTGCACTTACTTATCCCTTCTGCAAATACAGACTCTTATAACTCTCATGTTCCCAACATCCAACTTCCAATTATACATTATTCCCATAAACCAATATCTTTCTGGATTTGTTACACCTCCCATAAACCGATCTGGCTCTCCTCCGCCCTAGTGGCCAAAGAAAGAATAACAGGCAACCCTATAAATCCCATCCTTCAATACGGATGTTGTCTTTTTGATCTCCAGTTATACCCACCCACCCCCGACTGGCCATCTTTGTAGACATAAGTTTGTTGATCTGCTGAGTATGGCGTGTCCTACTGGCCGGTCCTGAACTGGCAGTTGATCGTGAACAAAGTTTATATAGACTTGGTGACATCTGGGCTACAATTCTATCTGGAAAGTCTTTTGAAGTTCATTGGAAAAAGGGTTGGCCATACGTTGCTGAGACTTGGATTCAAGTGCTGCCCACTGAGCTTCAAACTGGTCCACTTCCTGTGCTGTGGAGGCCAATCTCAGCTGGCTGGGATCTGGAGGCCATGTACCATTGGCAGTGCCATTTGACTTTGGTCCTGATGGAAGAGGCTGTGATGAGGCAGGATTCGGGACATTGGTGGTTGAAGTGTGCAGTACACTTTGTGGAAATGGGTTGGTTTTACTTGCCAGGTTGGTTGATGGTACTTGGGTGGCAGAGCAGAAAACATTGGCCACCATCTGGGATGGAGTAATACCCACCACTGGCACACTTGGAGCAGGGTATGACATGCTGTTTGCCATTGATGGGGTATAGCTTCCGACAGGTACATAAGCAGGCTGCATATGAGGAGTGATAAACATGCCAATGGGAGCAGGAGTTGCATCATAGGATATAGGGTATGCTTGAACAGCCGCTGGCACTGCCATGGGCACAGCCACCATAGGTTGAGGCATGGGCTCTTGATGCTGCTGATGTTGCTGCTGCTGGGCTTTGGCTGCTTTTGCTACCTCTTCCAGCCATCGCTCAGCTTCAGATGGGGTTCGGCGATGACCCATCTGGAAATTAGAAGGGGCTGGAGTGGTCATTGCTTGATCGGTCCATCCGGGAATGCCTAGAAAGAAATGAATACAATGTGAAGTGTGGCAATATGGAATCAGTGTTGCAGTATATGTCTCTCTTTGAAACCATTTGTGTATATACAAGGATGATAGGTCTGGAGACCTGCTATGTCCTAACTAGTTGTTGGACAGACTACTAAGAGCCATGATGACTGGCACATGATGGTTCATAATCAAGGACACCATTGATTGCAAAAACTAAGAGACTACAGGTACCCTTCCAAGTTTAGCACCCATTAGATAAGCGTTTTAGTTGATGGCCTTACCATTAATGTTTAGGGTACGTCTGGCTGAAATAAGAGCAAAATGCGGAGTTTATGGTTATTTGCTATGATTACTCACTTTGTGGTGCCATGTTAGGAGGGGTCATAGTTCCGTTTCCATTAATAAAAGGGTCTTCAGGTGGTTTGTTAGTAAAGGAGTTATTGATCTGGTTGCACAGATCGGTAATTCCATCTGGATCAGGAGGTCCTGCAGGATCCATCTCTGGGACTGGAAGAAGAAAAATGCCAATCACTACACTGTCCTGATGACCTGGAGACCTTGTGACAATTCTTTAAAGCTATATACAATAGCCAGTGGGCTTCCTGGACCTCTCATCTCTAGTCTCTACTGTAGTTGCACTGTATACAGTATGTCTCACCTTGGCTCTTGTCTTGGAAGGTGGTTTTGCGCTGTAGGGTGGATGGGAGCTCATTGAGTCTCAGTGACAATTGTCTCTTGAAGGGCGAATTCTTCTGGCTCAGGGCAGGGAACCCTCGGAAAGATCCCTGTCTCACAAGCTGTTCCAAGGGAGCATGTCTACGAGGGATTGCATGCTGGCCACCAGTTTCTCCCTTCTCCGTTGGACCCGATTGTCCTTGTAGTGGAGATGAACTCTCTGCTTGGACTGGTAGCACCGGGTTGGATGGTGGATTCACGGGCTGGATCTGGACTACTTCAGCTGGAAAGCAGAGATCATTAGTGACCAACTGAACTGTTATTGCTGTGGATATTCCATAGGTAAATCCTATCTTTACTTCTACTTTACCTTTCTTTTTATCCTGGGCCTGCTTCATCACATCTTCTCGCTCAGTTTGCTGCGATCCTGAGGTCACACGGAAAGATCCCTCGCGGGCAAAGCTGGTACGGCTGGCATCAAAGGATGCAGTAACTCCACATTCCTTTTCTCGTTTCTGCTTCCGCTCAAGACAGGCAGCAAAAGCACAGCCAACAGCGTGACTCAGGCGCTCCCCCTATCGGTAATTGGAGATGCAACATTTAGTCAGTCATATATAATAAAAAAAAACAGGTCGCTTCTCAATGTTATGCATGGTATCAAGGCGCGGTGTTAGGACAGACCAGTTAACTCCACCCGGTTAAAGTGCTACATACCAATTACGAAAAGGTCTGGCATCAACGTGGGGTAATCCAGGGTAGGTAGAAAGTCATTAAAACGTTATCATTTATTTATATTTTACATAAAAATCTGTACAAGTTACAGGTGTTAAGCTCCCATGACAAAAAATATTACCACTATAGTAATAAGATTATCTAGACAACAATATTTGGTTTTGCACATCCAAAAAACTTTTTTGAAAAAGATGAGCATAGGTGCACACTGGTGTGGCAGCAATAAACATACACATTCTAATACCAGCAGCACACTATTAACTAAAAAAAAACTATCAAAAGGGGACATAGGAATTTTGAAAAAGCATTTCTGCTACTTAGCATCCATGAAATTTTTTTTGAGGTTCTTAGTTCACATTTTTGATCAAAACTGCTTAAGCCCACCTGCCAATCAGCAAGGGGACCTCAATACAGGTGGTAATCTACACTAACGGTACCTCTCTTAGTGCCTATTCAGACCTCCATACTTCTGGTAGTGAAGGCTCCAGCTACTAGGTACACTGCATTGATTTAAAAACCTGTGAAGGTGGTTGGAGTGCGGAATAAATTTAAATCAATGCAGTGTACCTAGTAGCTGGAGCCTTCACTCCCAGAAGTATGGAGGTCTGAACAGGCCCTAAAGAGAGGTTAAGTTAGAGCAGGTTCCCATCTGTATTTGAGGTCCCCTTGTTGATGGGAGGTGGGCTTAAGCAGTTTTGATCAAAAATGTGAACTAGGAACCTCAAAAAAATGTTCATAAGTAGCAGAAATGCTTTTTCAAAAATTCCTATGTGCCTTTTGATAGTTTTTTAGTTAATAGTGTGCTGCTGGTATTGGGATGTGTAATAAGATTAAGATATATCATCAAAAGGCGTCAGTATAGAAATGTTTTTTGCCATGGGAGCTTAACACCTGTGTCTTGTACAAATTTTTTGGGGAATATATAAATAAATGATAATGTTTTGATAATTTTCTACCTACCCTGGATTACCTCTCGTTAATGACCCTTTCGGAATTGGTATGTAATACAACATTTAATCACATAATACAAAATGCTTTGCAAGGCCCATGAAAGTGCTATCTCATTATCTGTCTATTCAAACCTTGTATTGAGTGGTAAGAACCGCAATTTTTGTCACTTCTAATTGTTAAGCTAACAGATATAGTGGAAGAATCAACTTTAGAATTTAAATGACCAAAAACGAATCACAAACTCAGCAACTAGGGAGGCAGCTCCCACCACCAGGTCTGTAGGAATACTCAATGAAGAAGTTTTACAAGACTAGAGAAACACGGCTGCTTCCTTCCAAGAACATCTCCACACCTGTCCACAGGTTGTGTTTGGTATTACAAACTTAGCCCTGTTCCCTTCAATGGCACTGAGCTTCAATACCATAAACAACCAGGTGTGGTGCTGTTGTTAGAAAAATATATGACTATTTCTCTAATTATGTACAATAACTTTGAGTTATTTTAGCCAAATTATAAACAATTCTATATAAACAATTGTACAAATTTATATAGTGAAATTATACAGATGCCCAGTAGTACCCGAGAGAAGGTATAAATGATTTAACCCTTTAAGGACCTTGCGGTTTTTTTTGTTGTTGACACGTTCGTTTTTCCCTCCTTGCCTTCCCGGAGCCATAACTTTTTTATTTTTCCACCTACATAGACCTATGAGGGCTTTCATTTTGCAGGACAAGATGTACTTTCTAATGGCGTTATTCACTGTACTATAGAATAAACTGGGAAACAGTAAAAAAATTCCAAGTGGGATAAATCGTGAAAAAAAAAACGTACTGGCGCCATGTTTGCGGGTGTTTTGCTTTTACGGCATTCAATCTTTGGTACATATAATGTGTTATCTTTATTCTACAGGTTGATCCACATCCGCCAATACCAAACATGTAGGGTTTCCGTTATGTTTCGGTAACGTAAAAAAAATTCCAAACATTATCTATTTTTGAAATTTGCGGCGCCATTTTGTGCGACCAATAACTTTTTTGTACTAACACCTACGGAGGTCAGTCAGGGTGCATTTTTTGCGGGCTGAAGTGCACTTTTTATTACTAGCAGTTTGGAATGCATGTGACTTTTTTGATCACTTTTATTCCAATTTTTATGGGACCTGAAATGACCAAAAAAACGCAATTTTGTCGTTTGGAATTTATTTTCTTCTACGGTTTTCAGTGTACGGGATAATTGATGTTATATTTTTATAGATCTGACTTTTTCGGACGCGGCGATACCAAAACTGTGTAACTTTTTTATTTATTTTTTTTTATTATTTGTAAAATGGCGAAAGGGGGGTGATTTGAATTTTTAAAACTTTTTTTTTTACACTTTTAAACTTTTTTTTTTTTTTACTTTAACATTGCCTCCCTTTAGGGCGCTTCACCACAAGGGGGCGCGATCGTTAATACAACCTAATGCATTGCATAAACAATGCATTAGGTTGTACCAAGATGGCGTTTTCCCCACTTCCTGCCTGGGGCCGGAAGTGGGGAAATTCAAAACATGGCAGCGACGGAGGCCTTCACAAGGTTTTCCACTGCCATATTAGCGATCTCACTGCTGATGTCCCGATTGGAGTGAAGAACGGTGCGCTGCACTGTTTTTCATTCATTTAGACGCCGCGGCCATCTTTGCCGCAGCTTTTAAGGGGTTATACAGCGCGGGCGGCGCCACCCCCCGCGCTGTAACCGCCGAGTGTTAGCTGCAATTCGCTGCTAACACCCAGTGGCTGTGTGCCGGGATCACGGAGCGATCCCCCTGCAAAGCTCCTTAGCGACCCTGGGACGTACTCATACATCCAGGGTCGTTAAGGGGTTAATTAGTTATTTAGTCTTAAATGAAAGTGTTTATAATTTCCAAACAGATTCAGAGGAATTAATTCATTATTGTTACTTATCTAAAATATTTTAGCCCACTTATTCTCTTATTGGTTGGGTTCTTGTTCCTCTGGTTGCAGATTGCTGATAGTAGATATTTATTTATATTGTTTTCATTAGTATGGCGACTGAGATTGTAACATTCCATCACTTAATTTCCAGTAAAAAGGCCCCCAAATTCTTTAGTCACCAACAACAGTAAACAATTTTTTCTCTTAGTATTCAAATAACCAAAATAATGGTTAGATAAGCTGTTTTTCTCATCATTATTACAGTTACATACTTTTAATTATGACTGTTTAAATACCAGGTGAAATGCGGCAAATTAATTATTAGCAAAAGCAAAATAAAGGTAAAGGCGACAACTTGCGTAAAGTGGAGAATGTTTATTGTAGGTAACCAATTGTATTGTATAATGATTAAAGTAACCAATGGTTTTACAAATTTTAATAAAAATGTAAAGTGATGATGATGATGTTAATGTACTATACCTCTAAAACAACCTATATAAAATCTGGTATCTGTTAACCAAAATAAAGAATTTAGCCTCTGGATCTACTTGATGTCTGGCATTAATTTTCCGACAAAATGCGCATATGTCCATTCTGATATTAATTTGGAACCCGCCATAATGAGTACTAAGTCGCAGGCTCATAGCGACAACATTGGCTACAGTGACTATAGCATCACCATAATAAACTCACCGAATCTTTCAAAGCCATAAAGCAATGACATATCCAGCGTCGAGTAGTTCCATCTCGACATATATAAGAAAAGGCCTTGTCAAAGTTACGGTCTGGTGCACAGAATGACACCTTCTCAATGGTTTGGTCCACTATGAGGTCCTGAGAAAGAAAGAGGAAGACTTAAAGGGTTTGTCTCACCATGCTATTTCACAGGGCCACAGCCAGCTACAGACACACCTCCTGTTTAGGCTGTGGGTGGTTCTATGGCAGTCATTGACATATCAGCTCTGCTATTCACAGCTGATCCTGTTACAGTGACATGAGTGCAGAAGGTTTGTAATCTGTATTCCACCAGGCTACAGAGCTCTAAAGGGTTAAAACTTGTTAGTAGCATAGATAAACAAGCTCCTGGGCTGGCGGGAGGTAAAATTCAGCAGGGAGTGAGTCATTATGATTGGACAGAGCTGCTTGAGCAATGAGAGCAGAGACAGATGGCCGCTAACCTAGAGAAACTTATGTACACAAGAAGGAGATAAAATCTCCTCTATCTTCTTAACAAATCAAAATCAGAACAGCAATGTATTTTGTAATAATCTTCATTTACCTTTCCCTACATGCTTGAAGCTAATCAATGTGGAGAGAAAACCCCTTTAAGAGATGAAGATGAAAATAATTAAGGGTAGATTAAAGATAGCAAACCAGAGATACAGTTATACAATAAATGTCCTATACATATGAGTCCTACCACCGAGATCTGCCACTAACTTTCTATCTGGTCCTGCTTCATGCCATGCCTGCTTCCGATGAAGTGGTTTCAAAATCATTATTGGTAGGTAGTGCAAGTACTTCTTAGAATACACTTTTCCAAGTGCAACAATTTTTAGCGACGGTAATTTTGTTTCTTCCCTCCTTCTTCCAAGAGCTATAACATTTTTTTACCCATATAAAGGCTGGTGTTTTTTGGTTCAAACTGTATTTTTTTTTAATGGTTCCATTTAAAGGGGTGTTCTATTTTTTACAAAACGTGTGATATGCAGATGCTTAGTAGAGTGCGAAAAGGCAAAACAAACTCTACAAGCCGTTCGTTCGGTGCTCTCCTTAAGGAGAGATGTTCCCCTTACAAAACACTTGTCAGTCATTTGAGGCGGTCATACAATAGAAAACAATGCCTCTCAACTTTTAAACCTGCTCTATTCCAGCATCATCGCTGCTCCCAGTAGTTCTGGCTGATGAGGTTACGGTCATTGTTCAGGTGACCCTACAGCCAATTACAGGTACATCAGCTTCAGTAGAGTGCAAAAAAGGCAAAACAAACTTACGGTTTTTCCCGGGTGCCCCCTTAAAGGAGAGAGTTCCCCTTACAAAACATTGTCAGTCATTTGGGGGCGGTATACTTAAAAAACAATCCTTCAATTTAAACCTGCTCTATTCCAGCATCATCGCTGCTCCCAGTAGTGCTGGCTGATGAGGTCACGTTCATAGTTCAGGTGACCCTACAGCCAATTACAGGTCTCAGCTCTCAGGAGCTGTACATCCATGATGAGGTCATCGAGGCCTATGAAAAGCTGCATGGTCACCTGAACGATAAACGTGTCAGTAGCCGGAAGCACCGATGCGGCAACAATACTGTAATCGGTCAGGTTTAAAAGGGGAGGGTTTTTGCTTTTCCTTTTATTTTCTCTGACTGAATGGCATGCATATTGTAAAAAATGGAACACCCCTTTAATATAGCATATAATGTATTAAGAAAATGTCTTACGATTTTAAGCAAAGAAGAATGGAAAGCAACATGCAACTGAGCCATTGTTTCCTGTGGTGGTTCAAACAACAGAACTGTGTGAAGGATAATTTTTTGTGGGGTAAGCAAACTTGTCTTTTTATTGCCACCTTGTTGGGGTAGACACAAACTTATGATTTCTTTTTATTCCACATTTCTGAGAGGTGCCCATTAAAAAATAATTCTGATGTTGTATGAAAAGCGTGATATTAGGCTATGTTCACACGGCATAATTGCGGCGCATAAAGTACAGCCGCAATTACGCCGGGTGCTTTGGGAGTCGCGCTGATCAGCGGGGGGACCGGCAGCCCTCCAGCCCCATTGACATTCATTACTCGCGGCGCAGGTAATTGACATGTCACTTATCTCCCCGCGCGTACAATACGATCATATTGTACGAGCGGGGAGAGGAGGCGTAATCCATAGAGAACTATGGATTACCCTAATTTCGGCATTCATCTAGTCCATGTTAGAGCGCAAATACGGCGAAATCATGCCGAAATTACGCTGTGTGAACATACACTTACTCGACACATCAATAACAATTATATTTATTTTTTTTATAATCTACAAATCAATATATTCTTTGCAACCCCATCTCTGCATACCTACATAGATGAGCTGTATAAGAAGCTAGGACAACATTTTAGCAACCTTAAATCATCACAAGTTCTTAAAAAAAAAATTTCAACCGTCATATTTCTGTGTTGGAAACGTGTGACTACCGATATGGCTCAATTCGAGTGAGCTGTAATGGCGGCCACATTGGTAACTACCCAGCTTTGCCAGACTCAATGGCCAGGGGCTGCATGGTTATCTAATAGCAATATAAGAAAAACTCAGGTCCACAGTAACTTATGCTATGGACAAGATCATGTGATTCATCGTAATTAAGGCTTTTGGATGTCTGTTCAGAATTAACCATGTACTCACCTTTGTCTTATCATCCACAACTCGTAGTCCATCAGCGGAAACCCATAAGATGGCTTTTACTGACTTCTTGCCAAGCTAAAAAATAACAAAAAAAAAAACCTGAGTAAAATAGTTCAATTAACAGAAATAAATAGATTATACAATATCTCACAAAAGTAAGCACACATTTTTGTAAATATTGTATTATATCTTTTCATGGGACAACACTGAAGATATGACACTATGATACAATGTAAAGTAGTCAGTGTACGGCTTGTATAACAGTGTTAATTTGGTGTTTCCTCAAAATAACGCAACACACAGTCATCAATGTCTGACCGCCACACCCCCTAAGTGACAATAGAAGTGAGTACACTTTGGGCACAACTTGTCCATTCTCATTTAGGGGTGTACTCACTTTTGTTATCAGCGGCCTAGATATTGATGACTGTGTGTTGAGTTATTTTGAGGACACACCAATTTTACACTGTTATACAAGCTGTACACTGACTAGATTGTATCAAATTGTCATATCTTTAGTGTTGTCCCATGAAAAGATAGAATACAATATATGCAAAAATGTAAAGGGTGTACTTACTTTTATGAGATACTGTACATAGATGTTCCTTTTTTTCTTATACACAATCTCTGATCAGACTTCTAACAACTTAAGCTACAGGTGCAAGAAAAAGTAAGTGAATTCTTTAGAATTACCTGGATTTCAACACTGGTGAGTAATAACATGTGGTCTAATTGTTATGTGAGTCACATATGTAGATAAAAACAATGTAACTAGTCACACACAAACAGCTATAGGGTATGTTCACACGGCGTACTGTACGCGCCGCAGTGCGCTGTGTGTTTTGGAAGTACATGCTGATCAATGTGCACTTCCCAGGACAGGTCGGGGCCCCATCCACTTCATCTATCAGTGGCGCGTAAGCGCCATGAAGAAGTGACCTGTCACTTCTCTGCCCCGGCGTACAATCTGATCGTATTGTACGCCCGGGGAGACGAGGCGTAATTCATAGTTCTCTATGAGAGCTATGAATTACCATAATTGCGCCGCAAATTTTGGCCATATTAAAGCGCAAATACGCGGTGAAATGTGCGCCGCAATTACGCCGTGTGAACAGACCCATATAAACAGATGTGAGTTTAATGAGTAAACAATCACAGTGCAAGGAGAAAATATAATAGACCTCAGTGTTAATGACTTCTCCAAGAACTAATTTTTATAGCCGTTTGAATTAAGGTGGTGAAGTTGGTCACTGTGAACCATACCTCAATGCAAATAATTTTGGGAAGGCTTCAGAAGATGTGTTATAGAAAAACATGAACCTGCAAAAAGCTCCATAAACTAAAGACCTGGGTGTATGTAAATCAATGAAGAAAATTTAGGACTGTTGTTACTGTCCTTAGGAGACGGTGTCCTGTGAAAATGACACAAGCACAACCGGCAATCCTGAAAGAGGTGGGATAAAACCCAAGGGTAGCAGTAAGGGACATGCAAAGGACTCTATAAACTGCAGAAATGTCCATGTGGCCAGCATTAGAAAAACAGTGAACAGGAATGGTGTTCGTGGAAGGACTATTTGGCTAATATATGTTAGGTATACTATATACTTGTGATATTTTTAAAAATATATGTACTGGTTATGTTAATGAGATCAAGTTTATACGGGTAATCCCACTTCCATGATGTATGCTTAAGAAAGAGGGCACGCCCCTCGAAACATCGCACAGGGGTGTGTGGAAGCTGCTTGCAGCATGTCCTCCAGCTATCCTCAGCTACCTACATGGATACAATTGTTTCCTTTTGAATGGGACTTCATTTGAATGGGGCTGTTTATGACATAATTGGATGTTTTGCTACTTAAGTGTATCTTTATACTATTGACTCAAGTGGAGATTTTGTATATATTTTATTATTATTTATGTAAGAAAGCCCTTAGTTCCAGGGCGCTGTACATTCAGGGGGTTACATAACATAACATACATAACATATGTTAAACAAGTACAATGGTGACAATAAATAACCAACAACTGGTACAGAGTGGATCATGCCCGCGAGGGCTTACAATCTACAATGGAGGGGCAGACATGTTTGTGGAGTGGTGTGGGATCAGTGGGGTTATTGTTGGTTATAGTCTATCCTGAACAGATGGGTTTTCAGGTTGCTTTTGAGGCTAGTGAAAGTGGAAGAAAGTCTGATGTGTTGGGGCAGTGAGTTCCAGAGTGTGGGGGAAGCACGGGAGAAGTCTTGGAGGCGGTTATGTGAGGAGCTGACACGGGGAGAGCGGAGAAGAAGGTCCTGTGAGGAGCGGAGGTTGCGTTAGGGGATGTATAAAGAGATTAAGGCAGAGATGTATGGAGAGTAGAGGTTATGGAAAGCCTTGCAGGTCAGGGTTACTAACTTGAACTGGACTGGTAGCCAGTGTAGTGATTTGCAGAGGGGAGAGGCAGAGGAGTAGCGAGGAGAGAGGTGAATTAGATGGGCAGCCGAATTGAGTATGGTTTGGAGGGGAGCGAGGGTGCTGGACAGGAGGCCACAGAAAAGGGTGTTGCAGTAGTCTAGGTGGGAGATCACAAGGGTGTGGACTACAGCACAGATTTTCTATTGAGGTCAACACAGCACTGGTTATAGTCAGATTTTCAGAAGATGTAAATCCCATTAAAAACCTGTGCTGTGTAGACATAGCCTAAGAAGATTTGTGTTTTGGAATGGCCAAGACAGAGTCCTGATCTTGACCCCAAGGAGATGTTGTTACATGACCTGTAGTGGGCGCTGCATTAAAAGCATTTCAGAAATATTGATGAACCAAAACACATTTGCAGAATTTTCTCCTCTCCTTTTATTTGCAGCAATGTATAGTGGAAATAAGTAATGCACAGTTAAATTCAGGGGTTCAGCTCCTTTTTCTCCCTGCACCATGGATGTCTACACAATGTGTTCAAAAAAGGCATGAACAATGCAGCAACTGTCTGTGTGTAATTAGATAACAAACTACATTTTATTAATAATCAATGCAGGCCTCTAGGTTATTTCAAAGGGTTCACTTATTATTATTTTTTTTACTTTATTTCTTAATAATATTTGTTCTTGGATGGTGAATAATATAACAGCCATTAAAGTTCAATGGGGTTTGTCAACCAACTTTCCTAGATTCCGGCATGGGAAGTCTGCCTGGATATGCAATGATATACAACCTCAATTCCCAAAAAGTTGGGACACTAAACAAATTGTGGATAAAAACTGAATGCAATGATGTGGAGGGGCCAACATCTAATATTATATTCAGACTAGAACATAGATGACAGATCAAAAGTTTAATTTGAGTAAATGTAACATTTTAAAGGAAAAATATGTTGATTCAAAATTTCACAGTGTCTACAAATGCCCAAAAAGTTGGGACAAGTAGCAATAAGTGGCTGAAAAAATATCATTGAGCATATAACGAACAGCTGGAAGACCAAGCAACACTAATTAGGTGAATTGCCAACATGATTGAGTATAAAAAGAGCTACTCAGAGTGTCAGTGTCTCTCTGAAGCCAAGATGGTAAGAGGATCACCAATTCTACCATTGTTGCGCAGAAAGATAGTGCAGAAATACCAGGATGGTGTTACCCAGCATAAAATAGCAAAGACTTTAAAGTTATCATCATCAACCATACATAACATCATCAAAAGATTCAGAGAATCTGGAACACTCGCTGTGCGTAAGGGTCAAGGCCATAAAACTCTACTGGATGCTCGTGATCTCCGGACCCTTAAACGTCACTGCCCCTCAAACAGGAATGCCACTGTCAAGGAAATAACAGAATGGGCTCAAGAATACTTCCAGAAAGCATTGTCAGTGACCACAATCCACCGGGCCATCCGCCGTTGCCAGCTGAGACTCTACAGTGCAAAGAGGAAGCCATTTCTAAGCAAGCTCCACAAGCTCAGCCGTTTGCACTGGGCCAGGGGTCATTTAAAATGGAGTGTGGCAAAACGGAAAATTGTTCTGTGGTCAGATGAGTCCCGATTTGAAGTTCTTTATGGAACAGTGGGACGCCATGTCATCCGGACCAGAGAGGACAAGGACAACCCAAGTTGTTCTCAACGCTCCGTTCAGAACCCTGCATCACTGATGGTATGGGGTGGCATGAGTGCCTGTGGCATGGGCAGCTTGCATGTCTGGAAAGGCACCATTAATGCAGAGAGCTATGTTCAGGTTCTATAACAACATATGCTCCCATCTAGACGTCATCTCTTTCAGGGAAGACCCTGCATTTTTCATCAAGATAATGCCAGACCACATTCTGCAGCAATCACAACATCATGGCTACGTAGGAGAAGGATCCGGGTACTGAAATGGCCAGCCTGCAGTCCAGATCTTTCACCTATAGAGAACATTTGGCGCATCATAAATTGGAAGGTGCGACAAAGAAGGTCCAAGACGATTGAACAGTTAGAGGCATGTATTAGACATGAATGGGAGAGCATTCCTATTTCTAAACTTGAGAAACTGGTCTCCTCTGTCCCTAGACGTCTGTTGACTGTTGTAAGAAGAAGGGGGGATGCCACACAGTGGTAAAAACGGCATGGTCTCAACTTTTTGGGGATTTGTTGACGCCATGAAATTTTGAAACAACATATTTTTCACTTAAAATGATACATTCTCTCAGTTTAAACTTTAGATCTGTGATTTGTGTTCTATTCTGAATAGAATATTAGATGTTGGCACCTCCACATCATTGCATTCAGTTTTTATTCACAATTTGTTTAGTGTCCCAACTTTTTTGAAATTGAGGTTGTATTTTCCATTTTTTGCAGGACTAGAGGAACGCTTTGTGACCATCCCTCTAAGACACTGTGATGGCAGCCATATTGGTTATCACCTAGCTTTTCTAAGAACAGATATAAATTAAATATTCTTTTCAACTTGGTAAATGAGGATAACACAAGGACTAAAGGAAATTTCGGAGTGATTTTATAACTCAGTGTATCTGGTTTTGTCATCAGCTTTGTCATTGAATGTAAATGGGATCAACATTTTGGATGGCAATTAATTGAATTGGCATCAGGATTACTTAATCCATATGATACTATGAACATATTAGAGGATACCAGCCCAGTGTAGTGAGGACATGAACTGAACATAATGAATTCCATCTTCTCCCCACCCTAGGACTGGGCACAGAATGGATGTTAGTGTCTCTTTGATGATCACTTTGGTCTATTTCCTAATTCCTCCCCGGAATCTGCAGAAAATTGACATGCTGCCTTTCATCTTATCTCCAGCGAGCACATAGCCCCAGATTTCCTGCCTATTAATATCCTTCATGAAGTCCACATGTCTTATGCAAATGCGTCAAGATGTGTCACTGGCTCCCGCACACATACAGGGTGAAAATCCCCAGGATTTCCTTTGCTCTTGTTGGAGCACCCCAGCACTGGGCAAACTGCCTTCCCCTCAGCAATGTTATCTGCCGTCGCTGTAATGAGATTTGAAATTAAAAAGTCACACTTTACAGTTTCATTTCACATGCTCACCAATTTTAGTTTCTTCACAGCGTCCTCGCAGACGTGCATGCCACGTGACTCCTCGACTTCCACATGCCCCAGGTACTGCGAAGAAAACAGGAGATCACATCATACACAATTGAGATCTTATCAAGTGGCAAAGCAGCAAACAATATGAACACTAGGGGGCAGCACAGACCACTATACTTTTGTAATACAGAATCTGTGTTTGGATGGGTGAATGGATGGATATAGAAAATTGGATGGGTAAGTGAATGGATGGATAAAGGAGATAGAGACAGACATACAGACAGGCAAGCAGGCAGACGGACTGATAGATAGGATAGATAGATATGTAGGCTATAGATAGGAAGATATAACATAGCTAGGATAAAGATAGGAAGATACATACAAATATAAAATAAATAAATAGATAGATAGATAGATTTAACTAGGAAGATACATACAAATATTAAATAGATAGATAGGCAGATAGATAGATAGATAGATAGATAGATAGATAGATAGATAGATAGATAGATTTAACTAGGATAAAGATAGGAAGATACATACAAATATTAAATAGATAGATAGGCAGATAGGCAGGTAGATAGATAGGTAGATAGATAGATAGATAGATAGATAGATAGATAGATAGATAGATAGATAGATAGATAGATAGATAGATAGATAGGAAGATGTAACTAGGATAAAGATAGGAAGATACATACAAATATTAAATAGATAGATAGGCAGGTAGATAGATAGATAGATAGATAGATAGATAGATAGATAGATAGATAGAAGATGATAACTAGATAGATAGATAGGAAATATCATACAAAATTAATTGATTGATGATAGATAGATAGATAGATAGATAGATAGATAGGATATATATAGGCGGACAGATTGATTGATTGATGGATAGGATACATAGACAGACAGATATACAGACAGACAGACAGACAGATAGATAAAGCAGTGTGGGAATGAGAAGAGGCGAGTATCTTTTAAAGAAGAAGACAAGGAGAGTTATCTATTTTTCAGCAGAAAGTTGCAATGATATAGACGGATGGATAGATAGATCGACAGAGAGAGATAGACAGACATAGGTAGGTAGGTAGATAGATAGATATGGATAGATGACATGATGAGATGATAGATCAGATAGGATAGAAGATAGTAGATAGATATGGATAGATAGATAGAGCAGTGTGGAAATTAGAGGAGGTGAGTATATTTTAAGGGGGAGAAGGAGCACCAGATTTGTCTGTTGCCCAGCAGTTAGCAGTGATATAGAAATATAGATAGATAGATTCATAATAAGATGCTCACCCTGACAGGAAAGCTGCATTTTCCCCTTCTCACAGCCTCCTCATCTGCCCCCCACTGGTGGGGTCGACTGGCCTCTGGGACATAAGTTGGCTTTTTCCTCCGTAGGCTCTGCCGCAGCTTGTTCATCTCAGGAGAAGTCGGGCTAAAAGAAGCAAAACAAACATGAGAGCACAGTACAGCCCCAGCTCACACCGCAAGCTAATTTCTGAAACTTTCCCTTGTGAAAAACGTCTAATTCCGTAAAAGTTAACTACACCCGCCACCTGCACCCTGGTGGCATCACAGCTCTGTAGACAGACTTCTTATATTATGGGTCTCAGATCGTGGGCATATCACTACCACAAAGACAAACACCAACAACATCCTCTAAAGTCTACAACCTGCAGGTTTACTGATATGTGAGGTGCACCCCAGAGGTGTTGTTAACTCTGTAGGGAGCTGGTATGGAGACCATACCAATTATCACTAACCTGGGTGACAACCTGACAGAAGACGACAACTCAATGGGCGATGTATCGGATTTTATAACTTTAGCGATTAGTAATTGTAACGTGACAATCCAAATATGTAAATGTATCACATGCCTCAAACATTCCAAGTGTTAAAAATTCCCAGAATTCCAAGCTCTCCCCACCCTTCCCGACATATGTTAGGCGAGATTGAAAACATATGTTGAGGAAGACATTTACCCGGAACTGCCGGATCCAGAGTGGGAGAGATCACACTAAAAAGAAAAAAAGAGCAAAATAAATAATCGGAGTCCCCTCCCAGGGCGCAGAGCGGTTTACAGAGCAGCGATTAGAGGCCTGCGTTCTGTGTCACGGATAGAGATACATTCAGCTACACTTAATCTGCTGAGACAAACAGGGAAAGAACAGCGGCTAGGATTTAATATTGAGCCATTAAATAAGCGCCATTTGCCTCTAACCCGAAAACCCCCAATTACGGGGGCACTAATTGCAGGCAAGCAGATAAGCGTTAGGACAGCGAGCGGGTTGGCTTCAGCTTATAGACAGTTTTTATGATTTGTATACAATTACAATAAGTTAAACAGTTTGTAGAAGATAACAAAAAGGATCGGCTTTTTCTTCCCCAAAACGGTGCCCCCTCTTGTCGATGGGTTGTGTCCGGCATGACCGCTCAGGTCCAGTCACTTGAATGACCAGAACTAGACACAACTTATAGACAGAAGAGGAACTTAAAAAAAAAGAAAGAAAGAGAGAAAGATATATATATATATATATAAATATGGCAAAGAGGCGGAGAATAAATACATTGACACACATACCCCTCCCTCTGTGAGCCCTCTCAGCCAATCAGCAGAGATCACATGACACATTCCTATGCAACTCTAAATCCTTAGATAGAGCGGATTCCTACGGAAGGCAGGGGCTACTTTGTTTTTTCTACAAAATTAGAACTTTTTGGGCCATTGACCATGCACCAGTTCAGTTTTGATAGGACTTTAGAAAACACAGTGACTTAAAGGGAGCCCAGCCTTAATTTCATTAAACTAAAGCAAATATCAGTGGCACACTAAAGACTAAGTAAAACCTCAGGTCCCACAACATTTACCTGACTAGGCAATCCGACTGTAAACAGTTTAGTGTAGACTCACGCTTGGATTCCTGACGGTATTTGGGAGGTGAGCTCTTTAAATTTTGATCAAATACTTAAAATAAGTCAGTTTTTATACTTTCCTTGCAGTAATGCATTCCATATTCTATAACCTTGAGGTTTACTTGTCTTTAGTGTGCACTGTTATTTGTGTTAGATGATATGCTATGCTTTTCAGTGTGCACCTATGCGTGCGTTTTTCAGAGTATATTTTAGATGTGCAAAGCCTTATTACGTTTTTTAATTTCATTAAAAGCCCCCAAGTTTACATAAAGGAAGCAGCTATTTTTTGTTATCATTCATAGTATGGAGACACGTTTCATAGTTATCTAAGCGGCTGGGAGGCTGCACCCACTGAATGGAGTATAGGAAACCCTCACAATGATGACCTATGTCTGTGGGGCAAGGATATTAGCTTCAATTTACTTCTAGGTGATTTGTGAATAACAAAAGCTGTAGTCATCTGCGATTTCTGATGGCCACCAAGTTGTAGACACATGGGACACCATGTATGAAAACTGTCTAGCAGTAAGATGGTCTTTATTGCCCATAGCAACCAATTATAGCTCCCCTTTCATCTTATAAAGTGCTCTGAAAAAATTAAAGCTGAGCTGTGATTGGTTGCTATGGGCTCTGATTGGTTGTTATGAGCAACAATGAGGCCATATGCATGAAAACTGTCTAGCAGTAAGACTGTCTTTGTTGCCCATAGCAACCGAGTAGCGTTCAAAGCAACCAATCAGCGCTCAGCTTTTATTTCTCCACAGCACTATATGAAATGAAAGCGGAGTTCTGATTAGTTGCTATGAGCGCTGATTAGTTGCTATGGGCAACAAAGAAAGTCTTACACCTAGACAGTTTTGATACATGTTCCCCATGAGGCCATATGTATGAAAGCTGTCTAGCAGTAAGACTGTCTTTGTTGCCCGGAGCAACCAATCAGAGCTCATAGCAACCAATCAGCACTCAGCTTTTATTTCTCCACAACGCTATATGAAATGAAAGCTGAGTTCTGATTGGTTGCTATGAGTGATGATTGGTTGCTATGGGCAACAAAGAAAGTCTTAGGCTGTGTCAAATGCTTATGCGGGAGTAATTACGTCCCCGCAATTACCGTGTGGCCGGGGGGTGGAGTATCGGGAGGAGCATGGGCTGGCACTCGCCAGGCCTAAGACATTCATTACAGAGGCTGGCTATACGCGCTGGTAATCAGAGTCATAGCAACCAATCAGCACTCAGCTTTTATTTCTCTACAACGCTATTTTGAAATTAAAGCTGAGTTCTGATAGGTTGCTATGAGTGATGATTGGTTGCTATGGGCAACAAAGAAAGTCTTAGGCTATGTTCACACTGCTTAACTGCGGGACGTAATTACGCCGTGTGGCCGGGGGCGTGGCGGGAGCGGGGGAGGGAGCGGGGGGCCGGCACCTCGCCGGCCCAAAGACATCATTACCAGCGGCGCGTATCCGCGGCGAGTAATTCACATGTCACTTTCTCCCCGCCCGGCGTATTCGCCGAGCAGGGAGAGGAGATGTAATCCAAGTTCTCTATGAGAACTGTGGATTACCGTAATGACTGGGCCGTTTTCAGCCCGTAATTTGCGCACTCCGGCACGTAATTACGGACCGAATTACGGCCCATTTTAAGCCATGTGAACATGGCCTTAGACCTAGACAGTTTTGATACATGTCCCTCATGAGACCATATGTATGAAAGCTGTCTAACATTAAGAGCTCTGATTTGTTGCTATGGGCAACAAGGACAGTCTTAGGCCATGTTCACACGGCTTAAAATGGGCCGTATTTCGGTCCGTAATTACGCGCCGAAGTGCGCAAATTACGGGCTAAAAACGGCCCAGTCATTACGGTAATCCACAGTTCTCATAGAGAACTATGGATTACGTCTCCTCTCCCCGCTCTGCGAATACGCCGAGGGGGGAGATAATTGACATGTGAATTACCAGCGGCGTATACGCGCCGCTAGTAATGATTGTCTATGGGCCGGCGAGTTGCCCCCCCCCCGCTCCCTCTCCCCGCTCCCACCCCGCCCCCGGCCACACGGCGTAATTACGTCCCGCAGTTAACCCGTGTGAACATAGCCTTACTGCTAGACAGCTTTCATACCTGATGCCCATTGAGTCGAAACCATTTCGACACTATGGTCGGTTAAAGGTTGCTATTCTCAGTATGAATTCAGCAGTTACTTTATATAACCCACTTATTACACATTTAAGTCCTACTTATGTAAATTTATTACGTTTCCTACCAACTATTCACTATTGTTATAATACGGACCATTCACTAGATGCATTGAGCTTAGGATTTTTTGTTCTTTAGTGACTATAAGGGTTAAATGAGAGGATCTAAGAAAGAGAAAATTGGTGAGGAAGGAAGCAGGGAGAGGAAAAAGTTGGTACAATCCTCTGCACTGTGTGGAGACGAGGTTATAACCCTGTGGAGTTTGGAGTCACATGCCATTGATGGGAGACAGATTGCCCTGGATACAAGAGACATTTAGAAAACTTTTGTCTTCTGTACAAACATTAAGCAGCACTGACTCCTATGATTACTACAAACTTGGGCTGCAGTGAGGGAGAGGGGTCTCTATGTAACCCTATTGTGGGAGGGGCCACGCAGGGGATTTGATGTTTTGGAAAAATTATTTTTAAAGTTTTGTTTTCTAAAAAGAAACTAGTTCTGAAAAAGTAACTAAATGCACTGTGGCCGGCTATGTACAACGACAAGGAATCTGAAAAAGCCAAGGTTCATTCAAGCCATCTTCTTAAACACCATATCTTTGACGTGATAGGAGCCATCTGTATAACTAGTGTTCCTGATATAAGTATGTTTCATAAACACCATGACAAGTCATGTCTAAAACCTCTGTGACGCCCTACAGGGCGTGTGAGACCTCCTGTTCCCACTAGTTATGCTCTGATCATATCCTGCAACTCAGGGCTTTTCAAACATATTCTTTCTTTAGTCTCACCGGAGGTCGTGACTGCAGTACCAACCACAAAGCCCCTAGAAATAGCCACAGTGCCTCTAGTTCCATCCACGGAGTCTTCAGTACCAGCTTTGGTGCCCCTACAACTTTAATATCCGCTAGTGCCATCTAGTACCAGCCACAGAGTCTTCAGAATCAACTATAGTCTCCACTAACAGCCAGAAAGCCCAATGGTACTAGCCACAAAGTCTCCAGTACCAAACGCAGTGTCCCCTATAAAAATATATTATCCTTAACACCAACAGAATCTCCAGTACTTCATTACCAGTCACAGATCCACTACCAGCTACAGTGTCCCGAGTAGCAATCAATCACAGAGTCTCCACTACCAGCCAATAACTATCCACAAACTGCCACAGTGCCCCAACAGCGGCCACAGTCTCCACCACCAGCCATAATGCCCCCAATAGCAGCTATAAAGTGTCCACTGACAGCCACAGTGCCTCCAGTAGCAGCCAGAGTCTCCACCACCAGCCACAGTGCCTCCAGTAGTAGCCAGAGTCTCCATCACCAGCTACAGAGGCCCAGTAAGACTCAGAGACCCCACCAACAACAATGCCATCAATAGTAGCTGTAAAGTGTCCACTAACAGCCACAGTACCTCTAGTAGCAGCCAGAGTCTCCACCACCATCTACAATGCCCCTAGCAGCAGCTACATAGTCTTCACCACCAGCCACAGTGTCCTACTAGTAGTCATGGAGTCTCCATCACCAGCCACAGTGCCCCAGTAACAGTCACAAAGTCTCTACCACCAGCCACAGTGTCCCAGTAACAGAGACTCCACCACCAGCCACAGTGCCCCAGTAACAGTCACGAAGTCTCTACCACCAGCCACAGTGTCCCAGTAACAGAGTCTCCACCACCAGCCACAGTGCCCCAGTAACAGTCACAGAGTCTCCACCACCAGCCACAGTGCCCCAGTAACAGTCACAGAGTCTCTACCACCAGCCACAGTGCCCCAGTAACAGTCACAGAGTCTCTACCACCAGCCACAGTGCCCCAGTAACAGAGTCTCCACCACCAGCCACAGTGCCCCAATGGCAGTCACAGAGTCTTCACCACCAGCCACAGTGCCCCAATAACAGAGTCTCTACCTCCAGCCACAGTGTCCCAGTAACAGAGTCTCCACCACCAGCCACAGTGCCCCAGTAACAGAGTCTCCACCACCAGCCACAGTGCCCCAGTAACAGTCACAGAGTCTCCACCACCAGCAACAGAGTCCCAGAAACAGTAAACCAGTCTCCACCACCAGCCACAGTGTCCCAGTAACAGAGTCTCCACCACCAGCCACAGTGCCCCAGTAACAGTCACAGAGTCTCCACCACCAGCCACAGTGTCCCAGTAACAGTCACAGAGTCTCTACCACCAGCCACAGTGTCCCAGTAACAGTCACAGAGCACAGCACAGTCCGTACAGTCAGAGTCTCCACCACCAGCCACAGTGTCCCAGTAACAGTCACAGAGTCTCTACCACCAGCCACAGTGTCCCAGTAACAGAGTCTCCACCACCAGCCACAGTGCCCCAGTAACAGTCACAGAGTCTCCACCTCCAGCCACAGTGCCCCAGTAACAGTCACAGAGTCTCCACCACCAGCCACAGTGCCCCAGTAACAGTCACAGAGTCTCCACCACCAGCCACAGTGCCCCAGTAACAGACACAGAGTCTCCACCACCAGCCACGGTACCCCAGTAACAGTCACAGAGTCTCTACCTCCAGCCACAGTGTCCCAGTAACAGTCACAGAGTCTCCACCACCAGCCACAGTGTCCCAGTAACAGAGTCTCCACCACCAGCCACAGTGCCCCAGTAACAGAGTCTCCACCACCAGCCACAGTGCCCCAGTAACAGAGTCTCCACCACCAGCCACAGTGTCCCAGTAACAGTCACAGAGTCTCCACCACCAGCCACAGTGTCCCAGTAACAGAGTCTCCACCTCCAGCCACAGTGCCCCAATGGCAGTCACAGAGTCTCTACCACCAGCCACAGTGCCCCAGTAACAGTCACAGAGTCTCTACCACCAGCCACAGTGTCCCAGTAACAGTCACAGAGTCTCTACCACCAGCCACAGTGTCCCAGTAACAGAGTCTCCACCACCAGCCACAGTGCCCCAGTAACAGAGTCTCCACCACCAGCCACAGTGCCCCAGTAACAGTCACAGAGTCTCTACCACCAGCCACAGTGCCCCAGTAACAGTCACAGAGTCTCCACCACCAGCCACAGTGCCCCAGTAACAGTCACAGAGTCTCCACCACCAGCCACAGTGCCCCAGTAACAGTCACAGAGTCACTACCTCCAGCCACAGGGCCCCAGGAACAGAGTCTCCACCCCCAGTCACAGTGCCCCAGTAACAGAGTCTCCACCACCAACCACAGTGCCCAGTAACAGAGTCTCTACCACCAGCCACAGTGCCCCAGTAAGAGTCTCCACCACAAGCCACAGTGCCCCAGTAACAGAGTCTCGACCACCAGCCACCGTGACCCAGTAACAGACACAAAGTCTCTACCACCAGCCACAGTGCCCCAGAAACAGATCTCCACACAGCCACAGTCCATAAGTCTCCACCACCAGCCACAGTGCCCCAGTAACAGAGTCTCCACCACCAGCCACAGCACCCCCAGAATCTCCACCACCAGCCACAGCACCACCAGAATCTCCACCACCAGCCACAGCACAAACAGACTCTCCACCACCAGCCACTGTGACCCAGTAACAGAGTCTCCACCACCAGCCACAGTGCCCCAGTAACAGTAAGGTCTCCACCACCCCAAGTGCCCTAACAGTAGTCCCACACAACCACAGTCCCAGTAACAGAGTCTCCACCACCAGCCACAGTGCCCCAGTAACAGAGTCTCCACCACCAGCCACAGTGCCCCAGTAACAGAGTCTCCACCTCCAGCCACAGTGCCCCAGTAACAGAGTCTCCACCACCACCCACAGAGCCCCAGTAACAGTCACAGAGTCTCTACCTCCAGCCACAGTGCCCCAATGGCAGTCACTGGGCTCCAATTAACCACATTTACCATCACATGCCTTATGCTGAAAGTTAATTTACGACTCCCTGCTCTTCTGCCAGTCTCTGTAAGAGAATGCCATCCTGGAAGCTGCGATCTATGATAGATCACATTTTCTGCCACTTCTGAAACAGCAGTTTTCTCCTGCTGAATCTGAAACACTTAATGTAGGGGTATGCTACATCTCAAGAACTGGGGGACACCTCAGTCTGAGGAGCACTGACCTAAAAAAAAAAAAAAAAGCTTGGTCATACAAACAATAATCATAGTTTATTGTGGTATAGTTAGTCTAGTGCTGGCCTCATACCAATATCCATGTTGCCCACACTAGTGTTTATCGTGCCAGGCTAATAATCATGCCCTTAATGCCAGCCTCATAGTAAAGCAGAACACAGTTGGCTGATATATTCTCATCTTCTGTTAACAGCAGAACGTCCAACACTAAATCCCAACAACCATTAATTGGCTAAAGACCCCTGTTTTCTAAAACTGTGGGTATGGGTGTTGTATTCCCACTGTAGGAGATATTTGTATTCATAGTTTTAGTGCATCATTGACCTCGTCTTGGGCAATGCATTACACCAAATTAATTCAGGTGTTGGGGTGAATTATCTGCTTGTAGACTTCAGGCTAATAACTGCACATTTAAATGGGTTGTCTCACTACAAGGATGGCTTTTTATGTTAAAGATCTTGCAAAAACAAGTCACTTTGCAATATGTGTCCATTAACAGTGTCCTGCCTATTCTGAGATATCCCCTCTTGTATGGGCTGCATCAGCTCCTCTGGTCGCTATCGCTACCGACCTGTTTGAGCTATCCCTGATAGGCTACCAGCACTGGTTGCTATAGCTACAGACCTGGCTTCTAATGTAGCCTAGTGGAAGCCATTAAACATGCCCCTGAATTCAAAATGAAACCAAGAAAACAGGACTGATGTAAGATGAATCAATGTAGTGAGACAACCCCTTTAACTGCACTTGCACAGGGCTGGAGAAAGATCCGTGCTAACACTGCGCATTTAGTTCACAGACTGGAATCAATTGTACCAAGCTCTTCTGTGAGAAGTATAGTGTCTAAACTAGTTTTTAGGCTCTTTAATGTTAACCTTCACCGACAGCAAGCAGAGATTTTGCAAATGGCGAGAAATTAAAATACAAAACTATAGTAGAAAGTTACAGAACTTCTGATTATATGCCAATTAAGCCTTATTTACCTAAAACAGGAACTCCCCCCTCAACAGACTGTAGATGTAGTAATGTGTGTGGCCCTGTACGTGGGGCCCTTTCTCCAGTAACAGACCCCCACTGCTCAGGAAAAAAAGGGAAGCTGCAAATACAAAGCCAGACAAGTCAGACAGATCTTTTTTTTTTTTTAAAAAAGATGGTTTTGTTTAGTGAGCAGCTAATTAGCTGTGGATTTGCAGAAAAAAGGGACGTTCTGTGGCTACCGGCTTTGTAGAAGAGAATTCTATAGAAGACATTGTGGAAAAATAGAGAATCCATTAGTCCCCTGCTACAAGCTCGAACCCCCAAACACATCCCCATACAGCTCTGTGCAGAGCTGGCATCTGCCCCCTTTAATGAGACGCATCACCAATTGTACAGGGCTGGCACCATATATGCCTTGTAGCAAGCGTAAAACAATACATCTACACTTCTGTTATATAGAAGCCACAAAGAAAATGCTGGCGACAAATACCAAAACAGCACAAACACATGTCTATACATGGTGGGAACAAAATGGCTAATTACAGAGAGTCCCTTCATCCCTGCTGGGTATTCACATCATTCTTTCAGCTGCAGAATACTGAACTCTCTGTACACGGCTTCTATTGCTACCCTACAGCCGCCATGTAATGCACATTCAGCAAATTACGCCAAGAGTAACACAAGTAGCAAACCCCTAATATAACACCATCACCAGAAAATCATAAAAAGTCTATTCTGCCATGGGATTACTGGTACAAGTTGTCTTCATGCATTGATAGATGTCACCACGGCTTCTGGTAGCCTAGCACACATCCCCTAGTTACCATATCCATTATAACTCATTAATAGATATTATATATAGATGTAGTATGTGCAGTCAGGTACAGTAGCTGTAGAATGGGCCTGAGACACAACTCCACTGGTAGGCCACATAAAATCAACTTCCCTGGTGGGCCCCAGCAACCATCTCACTGGTGGGCCCCAGGAACCATCTCACTGGTGGGCCCCAGGAACCATCTCACTGGTGGGCCCCAGGAACCATCTCACTGGTGGGCCCCAGGAACCATCTCACTGGTGGGCCCCAGGAATCATCTCCGCTGGTGGGCCCCAAAAATCAACTTCGCTTTTGGGCCCCCAAAAATCACTCCGCTGGTGGGCCCCCAGGAATCATCTCCGCTGGTGGGCCCCCAGGAATCACCTCCGCTGGTGGGCCCCCAGGAATCAACTTCGCTGGTGGGCCCCAAGAATCAACTCCGCTGTTGGGCCCCAATAATTGAATCCACTGATCAGCCCCAAGAATCACCTCCACTGGTGGGCCCCAAGAATCAACTTCACTGGTGGGCCCCAAGAATCATCTCCGCTGGTGGGGCCCCCAGGATCACCTCCGCTGGTGGGCCCCCAGAATCAACTAAGCTGGTGGGCCCCAAGAATCAACTTCCGCTGTTGGGCCCCCAAAATTGAATCCACTGATCAGCCCCAAGAATCACCTCCACTGGTGGGCCCCAAGAATCAACTTCACTGGTGGGCCCCAAGAATCATCTCCACTGGTGGGGCCCAAGAGTCAACTCCGCTGGTGGGCCCCAAGAATCAACTCTGTTGGTGGGCCCCCAAGAATTAGCTTCGCTGGTGGGCCCCCAAGAGTCAGCTCCGCTGGTGGGCCCCAAGCAACAAGTCAGCTGGTGGGCCCCAAGCAACAAGTCAACTGGTGGGCCCCAAGCAACAAATCAGCTGGTGGGCCCCAAACAACAAGTCCGCTGGTGGGCCCCAAACAACAAGTCCGCTGGTGGGCCCCAAGCAACAAGTCAGCTGGTGGGCCCCAAACAACAAGTCAGCTGGTGGGCCCCAAGCAACAAGTCAGCTGGTGGGCCCCAAGCAACAAGTCAGCTGGTGGGCCCCAAGCAACAAGTCCGCTGGTGGGCCCCAAGCAACAAGTCAGCTGGTGGGCCCCAAGTATCAAGTCAGCTGGTGGGACTGTTTTTATACTTTTTTATGAAAAGAAGCATACAAATATAGATATAGGGCCACTTTATCCAAAAATCAAGTACTACAACTGCATTGGAATCCTCTATACAACTTTATGTGGTGATGATGTCACGTGTCATGGTGATATCATCATAATGTAAGATAGAGTGAAAAAGCCAAATGTAAAGCAAATGCTGACTGAGCTCTGTAAAATCCACCTGTGACTGGCATCCTAGGTATATTTGAGGCCATAGATCTGTAAATAGCAGCTACTATGGGACCTAGGGGTTGAAGGAACCCTCCCAAATACAAGAACATTGTATTATATTGTAATAACTGGCACTACGTTATGGGTTCTCTGATAAATAGCACTATTATCCATACCTTATTATTACTAGTTACGCTGTGGTTTTTGCCTCCTGTCATTAGTTGTAGGGGTCAATCTGATTATGCTAAAGAACCTGATTAATTCTACCTGCTCCATTGTCTAAGGATTAGCAGCTTTTGAAATATCTGCAGCTAAGGCACAGCTGCATACTTTTCATACACTGAACTCAATAATAAAATTATATGCCGTAAGCTCCCTCTAGTGGTGGTTGCAGGAGGCCAGAATTGTATCATTTAACTCTATGTAAGGATTTTGGAGGCTTGGATCAGAAAAGCTGAGCTCCAACTATTATAAGAATCTATTGATCAATTAAATCAGCACAAAATATTGAACCACAAAAGAAGGTATGAAAAGGTGGAGACTCCCTTTAAGGCTGGTTCTACTTACAGTGCTGATGGGAGCGGCAGGGTGGTCTGATGTGGGCATCCAACAGTTAAAGTTCTCTTCCTGATCCCTCCTGAAAGCGCAGAGAGAACAGCCAGAGAGATCTTTGCCAGATAGAACCTTAGAAAGGATGTAAGATAATAAGACCTGCAAAGGAAAAGAAGAAAACCATTAAATAAATATTCCAAAATGAAGAACTCCTATTGTTTTCCGATATAAACTCTTCAAACAGGATTGATGAAATCTTTCTTTGGAATCAAGCCTAAGTATGTGCAGCAATTTCATTTGAAATTTCTTGCAGGTACATACACTACTGAATACATTTTTTTGGGGTTCTTTTTTTTTTTTTTACTTAAAATTGCATTTTTAGCTGTTTTTAGCACAACATGTGAATGCCATTGAAATGCATAGAAAGCCAAAGGGTATGTTCACACAGCGTGTTGGATCCGTTTTGGCCGCAGCAGGATAAAGAATTATGGATCAAGAATTGAAATGTCAATTATTTGAACAAACTCGAAAGACACAACAGAAAGACGCACTCGTCTGAACGGCGATGCGTGCTTTACAATGAAAGCAATGTAAATCACACTGCACGTTGCTAGATGTGTGTTTGGGTCTGTTTAGGGTTCGAAACACGGATCCAAGCATGCATTTAAAAACGGATCCAAAATTGGATCAAACACGCCATGTGAACATACCCTAAAAAGAAAAATTTGTATTGTTAGCACCCAAGATGGTTGTGGACATCCATTCCTTTCTAATTTAAGTAGGAACACAGCTTTGACTATGGGAGTAAGAGCTACAAAATTTACAGAAGAGGAGAAATTGGGTGATGGGAGGAAAGAGTAGGCAAAAGTCTGTGTATACATTTAGGGCGACATCTATGAATTTGCATGCGCCATTTTTGTAACTTGGCGCCAAGACACCAGTTCTAAATAGATATAGAGGAGGATAGTGTATAATACAACAGTATGAATGAAAGTGTTCTGTGGCAAATATTTTTGCCGCATAACACTCAATTGGCACAGAGATTGTTATGTGCCAAACTTTGTATGGCAGTTTCACACCAAACTTTGGTGCATTAAAATGTGCCATCAGACTCACATTGTGCCAAGTTTTACCGTACACCTGTTCATACATATATAGAACCGGCAATATACGGCAAAATAAATGGCCTTCATAGATGTAGCCCTCTATTCCCAGGTAATACATGGACCCTGGGTGATCCTGCTCTCCGATTCACAAGAGCAGAACATGTCTACCCAGACGGCCCAATGGTTGGTAGCATCTCCCATGGTTGCGTCATACTGGACCACTGATCCATAGTTTCAGTGTTGTTGCTTTTTGTCTCCAGTTATACAAGGAAGTACAGCTCTTGAGCACAAACTGCTTATTTAAAGGGAATGTGTCATCACAAATGACTTATTGTTTAACTCACATTTTTATGTTCAACACATTTTCAAAGAAATTTTGGTTAGTTTTTTTTCATTTTCCATATCACTTTCAGTATTTTTTTTAATAATTCTAAAGTCCTGCAGTTTTCACTTTGGCCACGAGGCCTAATAATTGTCTGACACTTCCTGTTCTGTAGAGAAAGATTCTCAGTTGTCTGCTCATTATCAGCACAAAGAGGGTCAAACTGAAAGGAGACACCAGTGTGAGTAGATAACACAGGATCCACCAGTCACAAGAGGAGATAGTCACAGCTCCCCCTCTCACCTCCCTGCATAGTGAATTCTTCCCAGGTCACAGAGCATGAGTAGAAAACTCTCCTATAGAAGTCAATCGGACTGAGTCAGTCTTAACTCTCCTATGTGTATGAAGCTGCTGTAAAGCATCTCGGACTGCTGTAAAGCAGTGCAAACAAGGCCTAGTGGCCAAAGTGAAAACTGCAGGACTTAAGAATTATTAAAAAATATTGAAAGTGATATGAAAAATATAAAAAAAAAAATAATTTAAAATTCCTAAAAAATGTGTTTAATATAAAAATGGGACTTAAATAATGACTCATTTTTTGATGACACATTCCCTGAAGATAAGTGTCTTTGGAGTAGATGAGAACATTGGTGCTTTCTCTCAGAGACACAATCACATCTGTGAACGGGCTGTGCATCGTATTACACCTTTAATCTAATGCCACACACAGCCATGTTTTTCTACTCTCATACAGCCCCTTTAAGTAATGATGCCAGTATGCAGGAATAGTGGGTTATTTCCTGTTTTTAAGGACATCTTGTTCCTTTTCGACCTACAGATAGATATGCATAACCGCAACGGATTTGCTTATAGTTTTTTATTACTCTTTGGATTTGTAACATTGGGCCTCATTTATCAAAACCGTCTAATAGTAGGACTGTCTTTGTCACCCATAGCAACCAGCAATTCATCCTTCGTTGTTCCTAGACCAGTTTAAAAAAATCAAAGTTAAACTCTGATTGGTTGCTATGGTATCAAAGCAGTCTAAGGCTAAGTTCACAGTACGCCCCGAAATTACGCCGGGTGTTGGGGAGCTCCCGCCGCGTACTCCCGCGATGCGGGGGGCGGAGGGGCAGCTCCCCGGCCTCATAGACTGTCGTTACTGCGTAAGCACCGTGAATAAATGACATGTCACTTATCTCCCCGCGCGTCATATTGTACACCCAGGGAGAGGAGGCGTAATCCACGAGAACTGTGGATTACCGTAATGACTGGGGCGCATCTCGCTCCTATTAGAGCGCAGTACTCTGCGAATTACACAGCGAACTGCGCCCCAATTTAACCCATGTGAACATAGCCTTAGAGTAAGATGTCTGTTTCCCATAGCAGCCAATCAGAACTCAACTTTTATTTCTCCATAGTGGTTTGAAAGACTAAAGCTGAGCTCTGATTGGTTGCTACGAGCATCAAAAACAATTTTACTATAAGACTAGGTTGGAGGAATCCATTCACAACGGACACCCATGGACACCCAGCGGACCCTATTAGTTACAATGGGTCCATCAAGCTTCCACTGTGGTGACTTCAGTTGAGACAGAAAAAATAGTGCAGGTTGCCGCTGGGTGCATCGGGCACTGTGGGTTTCCACTGTGAACGGATCCCATGGCTTCCATTTTTACCTCTGGGACGGTGGCTCCGAACGGAACCTCTGACATAGATGTGAACCGGCCTTAGGCAGTTCTAATAAATGAGACCCATTGTCTTTTTTAATTCACATTCTAGTGCCAGCGTTATATAAATACTGATACCTTTGTTACCAATTGAAATCTATTTAAAGTCTCCCTTAAAAAAGTGGGTGTGTGTCTGATTGCCCGACTGATTTCCTTTTTAAGTTATTTTTATAATGGACAAACATCACCAAATTAGTCTCCAGCAAGACTCAGGGCCACTGCTTTTCAGTTATCTTCTATTCACCCATTTCTTCACCAAATAAAAATCATGGCAGTCCTGACGCTTACCGAGTTGCCACCCAGCTTTACTAGATTCCTTAATGGCGAATTACGATCCCCCATCCCAATACTATGACCTAAGAGTGGAGTTCATTCTTGGGGCTCATCAGCAGAGTTGACTATTTGGGACCATCAGTAGAGTCGACTATTGGGGACCATCAGTAGAGTCGACTATTGGGGACCATCAGCACAGTTGACAATTGGGGCCAATCAGCGGAGTCGATTATTGGGACCCATCAGCATAGTCGACTATTGGTGCCCATCAGCAGAGTCGACTATTGGGGACCATCAGCACATTCGACTCTTGGGGACCACCAGCATATGCGCCTATTGGGGACCATCCGCCCATTCGACTATTGGGAACCACCCGCAGATTCGACTATTGGGACCCATCAGCAGAGTTGATTATTGGGACCCATCAGCAGAGTCGGCTATTGTGGCCTATCAGCAGAGTCGACTATTGGCGACCATCAACAGAGTCGACTATTGGAGACCACCAGCAGAGTCGACTATTGGGGACCATCAGCACATTCGACTATTGGGGACCATCAGCACATTCGACTATTGGGAACCAACAGCAGATTCGACTATTGGGACCCATCAGCAGAGTTGATTATTGGGACCCATCAGCAGAGTTGACTATTGGGACCCATCAGCAGAGTTGACTATTGGGGCCCACTCCCACAGCTACTGTACAGAAATGCACATACTGCACATGCCTCTTGCACTCTGCCTCTCTTTTTTTCGCTAAGCCCCAGCCCTGCCATGCCCAAGGCCCTTCATGCCCCAGTGCCCACTAGGGGTTTCTCTGTGCTCCCCTGTGGGCCAGTCCGAGCCTGCTTCTAGTGGTTCATGACCAAACAGCCTTCCAGACTCTGTTTAGGAGCCATGAAAGTTTAGTGATATTGCCTATAGTAGCTGTAGTAGGTACTGTATGGCCTTGTCCTACAAAACTTTATTTAGAGAATTTTTAACAATGAAGACACAAACAAAGTAAATGAACATCAGAAGTCATCTTCAACTTCAGAGAGACTTAGGGTATATTCACATGCAAACAGGGGCATCTTTCCCATTGGACACACTAGGCAGTTGCCCGGGGGCCCCACAAGTATGGGGGCCCCAGGTGGTATATGCATGTTCCAGGAATACAAAAAATATACCCTGGATCCCTTGGTTGGCTTTGCTTACTTAACTGTGTGTTTTTAGGATGTACAAACAGTTAAAAATCATGGTGGAGAAGGGAGCCACAGGCTCCCTGCCCTACCAGTCAGTCTTGTAGACTGCAGGCTGGCAGTTCCCAGACATAAGTGATGTGATCATATGGGTGTGCTTGGTGGTGGCTAGAGGCTTGACCTAGTGTGATGTCATGTATTTGGGCAGGGCCCACTGCAGTGTATGCCTGGGGGCCCAAAATGCTGTTAACACGGCCTTGCGCACAAATATCCGACGTGGAATCCAAGGCAGAATTCAGAGGCGATACCTCTTTGCAGAGGCAATTTTTGCCTCTGATTAGGGCATGGCTTGGATCCATTTTAATAGGGTAATCCATATCACGCCTGCCCAAAGCAGAATCCACTTCAAATAATGGACATATCTATTCCACAGTGTCTACTACAGCGCAGACAGTCCATTCAAATTAATAAGACCTGCTTTGCATGTGAATTTTAATATGACATTGACTAAGTAAAACAATTGTTATAACTTTTTCTTTTGCAGAATATATATGAATGACTAAAACTTTGTAATGTATCCTATTACATTAAGAGGCATCTTCCTCACTCTCCAGCAGCCTGCACTTCCTCTTAGGCCTGGTTCACATACGTGTTGAAAGTTACATTTGAAACTTCTTATGCATGTTCTGTCAGGAAAGATGAAAAAAATATGGCAGCATGCTGCGTTATATTTTTCCGTTTAATCAACAGGGTCCATAAGCCGCCACTGGTGTCTGTTATCACCTCCGCAACAGAGGTTCCAAACATGTGAACCAAGCCTTACCCTCCCTGCAGGCTCAACCCTGTTAAGCTGTTATGTCTACACATGCTGGAAAAATTCCACCAAGGAAAATTCTAATTCAAATTTCCTACAGTTTTTACACACAGTAAAAATCCTTGGCATTTTGAAAAAAAAAAAAAAAAAAGGTCATGATGTAGATTCTGCAACACGCTCGTTTTTCTGCTACATGGAGATAAGGCTTGCAAACCCCAATTTAAATGTATTATTCTATAATTTTCTACATCTGATCTTATCATGAGGTGCGGGTGTAACACGTGAATTTTGCTGCAGGCTTGTCACAGAACTGCTTGAATTACAGTGACATTTTTCCTCGATATATTTGAAGAAACCCACTATATCGTCAAAGAGATTCATACCAATGTGAAATAGTAAACAGGGCTGTGGAGTCAGCAAGCCAAAGCCCCAACTCAGACTCCCCAAACCTCCGACTCCCTCATACATGTCGCTCACCGCGCCGCTGCCTCTCCTGGGCGCACACAGAGTAATAACTGTGCGGGCCCAGGAGCTGACGGAGAAGCGTCCCGGCGCTGGTGACATGACGTCATCACGCCCACCAGCCCGGGAAGCTCCTCGATAAGAAGACGAGCGCGCTCGGGCCGGGAAGCAGGTAAGCCAAGAGAGTATTAGTGTTTGTTATTTTGGTCATAAAACTATAACCTGCCTGTGGAAGCCCTATCTATATACCTGCCTGTGGAAGCCCTATCTATATACCTGCCTGTGGGAAGCCCTATCTATATACCTGCTTGTGGGAAGCCCTATCTATATACGTGCCTGTGGGAAGCCCTATCTATATACCTGCCTGTGGGAAGCAGCTATATACCTGCCTGTGGGAAGCCCTATCTATATACCTGCCTGTGGGAAGCCCTGTCTATATACCTGCCTGTGGATAGCCCTATCTATATACCTGCCTGTGGGAAGCCCTGTCTATATACCTGCCTGTGGATAGCCCTGTCTATATACCTGCCTGTGGATAGCCCTGTCTATATACCTGCCTGTGGATAGCCCTGTCTATATACCTGCCTGTGAATAGCCCTGTCTATATACCTGCCTGTGGATAGCCCTGTCTATATACTTTCCTGTGGATAGCCCTGTCTATATACCTGCCTGTGGAAAGCCCTGTTTATATACCTGCCTGTGGAAAGCCCTGTCTATATACTTGCCTGTGAATAGCCCTGTCTATATACCTGCCTGTGGATAGCCCTGTCTATATACCTGCCTGTGGATAGCCCTGTCTATATAACTGCCTGTGGAAAGCCCTGTCTATATACCTGCCTGTGAGAAGCCCTATCTATATACCTGCCTGTGGATAGCCTTGTCTATATACCTGCCTGTGAGAAGCCCTGTCTATATACCTGCCTGTGGATAGCCTTGTCTATATACCTGCCTGTGGAAAGCCCTGTCTATATACCTGCCTGTGAGAAGCCCTGTCTATATACCTGCCTGTGGATAGCCTTGTCTATATACCTGCCTGTGGAAAGCCCTGTCTATATACCTGCCTGTGGGAAGCCCTGTTTATATACCTGCCTGTGGGAAGCCCTACCTGCTTGTGGGAAGACCGAACTAGCTATATACCTGCCTGTGTGGAGCTTTAACTATATACCTGCCTGTATGGAGCCCGAACTAGCTATATACCTGCCTGTGTGGAGCTTTAACTATATTCCTGCCTGTATGGAGCCCTAAATAGCTATATACCTGCCTGTTTGGAGCCTTAAATATGGAGCCTGAGGGGTGCTATATCTATATACCTGCTTGAGGGGAGCTATAGCTATCTATATACCTGCTTGAGGGGAGCTGTACCTATCTATATTCCTGGCTGAGGGGAGCTGTACCTATCTATATTCCTGCCTGTGGGGAGCTGTACCTATCTATATTCCTGCCTGTGGGGAGCTGTACCTATCTATATTCCTGCCTGTGGGGAGCTGAACCTATCTATATACCTGCCTGTGGGGAGCTGTATCTAAATACCTGCCTGTGGGGAGCTTTATCTATCTATATACCTGCCTGTGGGGAGCTGTATCTATCTATATACCTGCCTGCGGGTACCTATATCTATATACCTGACTGACTGAGGGGAGCTGTATATACCTGACTGACTGAGGGGAGCTGTATATACCTGACTGACTGAGGGGAGCTGTATATACCTGACTGACTGAGGGGACATACATCTACATACCTACCTTACTGAGGAGAGCTGTATATACCTGCCTTATTGGCACCATGAGTAAGGCAGGTATATAGATACATCCCCCAGTAAGTTTCCACAAAAATAATCACCCCAAAAATGATTTTTTCCCCCGTTCACCCTATGTTTTTATTAGTCCGGCCCTCCAAAAGCATCGCACTTTTTCATGCGGCCCGATGGAAAAATTAATTGCCCACCCCTGCTTTACTGGGCTTTATTTTCCTCCTTTCCAAAATCAGTTTCACAACACACGCCCTAATTTCTCCCTAATGTTGAAGGCTTGGGAGGCAGGACCAGAGGACCAGCTTCAAATGCTGCCCTGAAAAAGCCAGATCAGTTTGGTGGTCATCTATCTCCAGGGCTCCACACAGAGCTGTTTTCTGTCATGACACAACTGATGTGGACCTGTAGAAAGCCCAGATTACAAAAGTGCATACCTTTGTGAGAAGTATCATTTAGAAAAAAAAAAATTCCCACTGGACAACCCCTTTAAGAGCATGAAAGAAAGCAATAAAGACAAGCAGCCTTGGAGCAATCAAGTTGCCGGCGCCTCCTTCCATAGGGGTCTTAATGCGCCGACCATTTGTCAATAAAGTCTGCTTTGGATAGTCACGAGTCCTAAGAAGATACATTGATCACACAGTATCCTGCCATTGGGTCTCCCAGTGACCCAAGCTAGTTAAAGGCGAAATTTGAAGATGTAATGTATTTCCCTGCAGCGCCCCACAGGCCAGATTGTGAATTACACAGTGTCCATCAAAACCATTGAGCTGTCCGTGTTCTTTAGCAATGTGTGAGGTCCTCCAAAGCAAGGGATATTCTTTGTAGCTGTCCAGCTAGTTAATAATAGTCCAGAACAGGGGTCTGCAACGTCAGCTTTCCAGCTGCTGGGAAACTACATCTCCCATCATGCCCATTGATATAGATTATATATGCATGATTGGAATTGTAGTTTCCAAACAGCTGGAGAGCCGACGATGCAGACTCCTGGTCCAGAATGAGGGATTCAAAAAAGGGTTTCCCATATTAGACTACACTTTAGGTTGGATTTACATGTGGCAGGTCTGAAAGGGGCGAACATAAAACCATGTGTTTGCCAAAATAACTACCCTTATGTAATGGACCAGATTAAAATACAGGGAATTGCTCATAATAAACCTCTTATAAGAATTGTGGCAGAGCGACTGTAGGTGGTCGCATGGTGCTGCCATTAGAGGCAGTACAGCAGATATCCTGCTAACAACGTCACCGAGGGCCTGGTCTCGGTGGGTGAAGCCAGTGGTTGTTGGTCAGAAACACTAGGTTGCTGACACCGATACCTAGTATGGATGATGTCCAGCCATTATGAGCTGGCTTGTTCCGGAACAATTGCAGTGGGTGCGTGGTCGTTCCCACGTTCAAGACCAGGTTTTAGGCAGTTCCCTGGAGACCTACTAAAGGTCTGCTACTCCAGGTGATGAGGGGGCTTGGTCTGCAACCTGCAGTGTGGAGCAGCTGAGGAGCTAGAGAGAGGCTCTAGCCCCTCAGAGGCTTGAGAGAGGACCCAGTGGGAGACAGGGAGAACTGAGAAAGTGTATTGTGGGACTGGTAATTAGGTCCAGCTCACACGTTATAGAGGGATTTCTCTGGATGTGTTTAGTTAGTGGCCTGACAGCCTGAGGTTTTTTGTTTGAATTTTTGATTTGTTATCTTGTGCCTGAATAAAGCTGGCTGAGGCCAGTTCAAGACAAAAGCCTGGTGTCAGAGCGCCCTGTTTGGAAGCGCCAATACTTCGCTTACCTGAGCGACGATTCCATGAGTGAAGGACCCCGGGCCGAGCTAAGAGGGCGGCCGACATGAGAGCGAGTCCTTACAGAATATATGACTACTATCCAATAAGACCAGTAATGGGGGAAAGTCAGTGACAACTTCTTATTCATATTTGTAGATAGGACTGTGCATAATACTTAGCAAATAAAGCAGCAAAATCTATAATAAATGTATAAATTAGAACACATCCGTCTGTAATATACTGGAGTGCTTTGTGACAACGTGTAGACGTCCATGCCTCAGGTACTCTCACGAGGAGCACTGAGCCTGGAAGTGGGTATCATTTCCATGACATTGTCTCCAAGTTGGTATTATTATGCTGGATATCTTCATCTCAGGCTTTCACCATAGTGCTGGCACATCTAGATCACAGTTCAGGCCGCATACAATGCTGCCAACAGAATCCAAACTGTGGCACATGTCCTAATCCTGATACCTCTTACTAATCCTCAAGTCACTTAGGAACCCCATAGCCCGCCACATAGCCTGGCATGGTGACCGCAGTGCTGCTGCGATTAGCTATAGCTCCAAATCGCTCCTCTTTAAGCTTTAATGCCACAGAGTCTGGCAGAGGGAGTAATGCCACAGGCGGGCTTAAGAATGGTCTCATCCACTGTGACTGGCACCTGGAGAGGTTCTGATAAGTACCAATGCACAATCAGCTCATAATGCTTACTTCTACACCCCATGTCCAGTATATGGTAATATGGGCAAAATTCACTATGGTTCTTCCTCCAAAAATTATACAATATATATATATATATATAGTCATTTCATGGTTGAAGACAAAAGATGAGACACTCATAATAACCATATATATATATATATATATATATATATATATATATATATATATATATATATATATAACCAAAGCATAGTCTACATAGGGACACTAGGTCTAAAGGGGTATGTGGAGGAACACATTCAATGACTGTTGACACTAGGAACGAGAAAAATCCCAGCACTGGGTATAAATAGAAGTCAGCGCTCCTGACACGTCTTTTTGTAGGGTGCGTTCACATTTGCCTCCCTCCTATGCATCACCAGGAAAAAGAAGAACAGCATCATTTGTAAAATGATAGACACCACGATAGAAATCACCAGGGCCCGTTATAAGTGAAGGGGATCCATTAGGGCTTGTCCGCACGGCAAAGGACAAATACCGGTTGGTTTGTATTAAAAAAAATGCCGGGGCAAAAAAACCCGTGCAGTGGGGATTGCTGCACGGGTTTTCCATAGGTGCCCGTTGTGCTCATTTGCGGACGGGTTTTCAGACGGTTTGCAAAACCGCAACCCGTCTGAACAACCAGCTGCAACCCCGTGCAGAGAGGACAGGCCCTTAGGCCCTGTTGCTGTTCCCTACGTCATGGATATGGCATTTGGCCAGGGTCCTGGTATTGCTCCGATTGAGTTAAAGAGCACAGTTGTGAACAGAACATAAAGTAAACCTGTCGAGATTATATGATAGAGGAGCTGAGCTCTATTAAATATAGGGTTATATGACAGAGGAGAGAAGCTGAGCTCTGTGATATATAGGGTTATATGACAGAGGAGAGAAGCTGAGCTCTGTGCTATATAGGGTTATATGATAGAGGGAGAGAAGCTGAGCTCTGTGATATATAGGGTTATATGACAGAGGAGAGAAGCTGAGCTCTGTGCTATATAGGGTTATATGATAGAAGGAGAGAAGCTGAGCTCTGTGATATATAGGGTTATATGATAGAGGAGAGGAACTGAGCTCTGTGATATATAGGGTTATATGATAGAGGAGAGGAACTGAGCTCTGTGATATATAGGGTTATATGATAGAAGGAGAGGAGCTGAGCTCTGTGATATATAGGATTATATGATTTGGAGCAGGATTTCTGACTAAAAGCAAAAATCCTGAGGATAGAGGAGAGGAACTGAGCTCTGTGATATATAGTGTTATATGATGGAGAGGAGCTGTTCTCTGTTATATATAGGGTTATATGATAGAGGAGAGGAACTGAGCTCTGTGATATATAGGTTATATGATAGAAGAGAGAAGCTGAGCTCTGTGATATATAGGGTTATATAATAGAGGAGCTGAGCTCTGTGATATATAGGGTTATATGATAGAGGAGGGAAGCTGAGCTCTGTAATATATAGGGTTATATGATAGAGGAGAGAAGCTGAGCTCTGTAATATATAGGGTTATATGATAGAGGAGAAAAGCTGAGCTCTGTGATATATAGGTTCGTATGATTTGCAGCATGATTTCTAAGTAAAAAGCAGAGTAAATCCTGACCGTGGTTCACTTTAAGTAAACACTTGCACTCCTATAAAATAATAGTTCTGGAGTGTGCCACTCTGTTATTCCTCTGGGAAACAAAGTGGCAACTGGGTGTTACCATTCTCAATGTTTTTTTGTTTTTTTTTTAATAATGGCGCCTATATACCACAATGGCATTCATCATACCGATATGTCAAAGATATACATCAGGGAGTACTTCCCCTCCCCCTGCCTCAACATATACCTTGGAAAATCACTGCAAAACACAGAAATGTTTCTGGTCTGCACTATTTGAGTATGTTTAACCTGAGGACATATTCAGGTCAAATAAACTGGATTTTCCACGGCAGATTTGCAGGTGGAAAAACACAGCATATAACAATCTCATCCAATTTTCTGCTACTGTAACAAATTTTACCCTCATGTTGTGTAAAAAATCTGCACGGAAATAAAACTCCAGTGTGGGTTTTACATTTGCTGTATTTCAGTTTATACTGTGGAAATACTGTTGCTATGTTACAGGAGTCAAAAATCCACAATACATTTGCAGTGAAATGCATAGTTGCAGGTTTTGCTGCGTATCTGCACCCTGTTCTGCAACTTAGTAACATTTGCTGTATATTTACAACATAACATTGGTAAGAGTGCATGGAGTATGCTCACTCTCTGAGCCCGCTCCCTACGCAGAAGGTAACAGCGGGCCGCCGGGACCAGGGCTAACTCTGATCCCAGCCTTTTAACCCTTTAGATACCACAGTAAACATGACCACAGCATCAAAGAGACTGAAAACAGTGCTGTGCACCATTCTGAGCACCTGTGGCGAGATTGTGGGGTGTCAATCGGTTGCTTTATTAACTGGGGGCCAAACCAAGATCTCCATGGCTCCCATTTTACTACCCCTATTACACCCTGCAATAGAAAAGCAACCACTGTACAATGTTCTGCAATATATTACTACTGCAGAACAGAATACAAGCGACCACGCCTCCTAGTGGGACTAAAGTTACAAATTATACAGTATATTACATAAATATATATATATACATACACACATAGTTGCATAGTTAGTACAAATTTGACCAAAGGAAGGATATTATATATAAATATATATATATATATATATATATATAATATATATATATATATATATATATATATATGAAAAAAGGATATGACCCGGCGCTCGTGGAAGCAGCAGTCCTCGAAGGGATGGAGTTCAATAAAGAGCAAAGGAGTGTTAAACCTTGCACAATTAAAAACAGACCACAATATAAGACTTGACGTGTTTCACGTCGAACACCGACATTTCTTATTCACTGCAGCTACTGTAGCTGGTGAAGTAAAGCCACATAATCTTTTACTGTATCCCGCTTACAATGTTCTTTATGCCTCATTATATTATTACATTATACTGTACTGTGCTTTTTCTTGCTGCCTTGTTATCCGTCACACTTTTCTGGAACGTAACTCCAGCGGATTACTGGGTGTCCATATATATATATAGTTCAAAACGCCCCTCTTTTAAAATTTTGAAAAACAATGTAAAAAAAAAAGAAATACATTATTGGTATTGATGCATCTGTAAAAGTCCAATCTATTAAACTACAACATCATTTATCCCATATGTTTAACACCCTAGATTAGAAAATACTCAGCGGGGTAATACCCAAAATTGTACAAATAAAAGAACCCTTTGGCAAAAAACTAGCCACATTTTAAAAAAAGTAAGGGTGACATGTATGGACATTGGCGCTGACAGACCAGTTCTAAAACGCTTTAAAGCAGTATAGAAAGTGCCAGAATGTATAGACCTGTTCTTCTACAGGTCATACATACAGGCAGTGTAGAGCCAATACAAGTTTGGCTCAGACACCACCTTTACCCTGGTCTGGCTGTTCTTCTGCAGGTCATACATACAGGGCAGTGTAGAGCCTATACCACAAGTCTGGCTCAGGCACCACCTTTACCCTGGTCTGGCTTGTTCCTCTGAAGGTCATACATACAGTGCAGTGTAGAGCCAATACCACAAGTCTGGCTCAGGCACCACTTTACCCTGGTCTGGCTGTTCTTCTGCAGGTCATACATACAGGGAAGTGTAGAGCCAATATGACAAGTCTATATTTACTATTTTTCCATAGGCAAACTTAAACTCTATCAGTTCTCAATCTATAAAGCACTAAAACTTAACTTTTATTATGTATAACACTTAACCTCGATACACACTATTTAAAAACCTGATTTCTAACCTCTCAATTTGTCCCTTTCTAATTGTGAAGGAATAACTCCTTTTCTATTATCAAGTCTGGTGGAACACCACCTATTAAAAGGGGAACCTTATATATACATAGTGATTTACTAACTCCAATAAGGAATCCAAAACATCCTACTTGGGCAGTCATCCCTAATCTGATGGACATGAAACATATAAGGTTTCCTTGTGAAACCCTCTGCAGCGGGTAACACTGTAGAAAGAGGTGAGAAATCCAGGGCATGACATTTTTATTTGTGATTTCTCGCCTCTTTCTACAGTGTTATTGGAGTTAGTAAATCACTGTATATATAAGGTTTCCCTGCTAATAGGTGGGGTTCCACCAGACTTGATAATAGAAAAGGAGTTATTCCTCCACAATTAGAAAGGGACAAATTGAGAGGTTAGAAATCAGGTTTTTAAATAGTGTGTATCGAGGTTAAGTGTTATACATAATAAAAGTTAAGTTTTAGTGCTTTATAGATTGAGAACTGATAGAGTTTAAGTTTGCCTATGGCAAAATAGTCACTCTTTGTTCTCTTGCTAGATTCCCATTTTTTTTAGACAATATGACAAGTCTGGCTCAGGCACCACCTTTACCCTGGTCTGGCTGTTCTAACTGTTCTGCACCTAGATTTGGTGTCAAAAAATCATAAATGTGTCTACTTCTATGAATGTGTTGCGACACGCTCCCAGAATGCCCCTTAATCTTTGGCGCACTAAAAAGTCTGTGGCGCATTACAAAGGCACTTATCGCGCCAAAGTTTGGAGTGTTCATACATTCTTTTTGGATCAAAGTACACCAGAAAACTGGCGCTCTCCCGTTCATACATGTCGCCCTAAATGTTTTTTTTAAAGTAGTAAAACAACAAAAACTTTTAAAATTTGGCATCACTGGAATCGTAATGTCCTGCAGAAGATATCACGTCATTTATACTGCACAGTAAACTCTATATATAATCCCCACCACCCTCAAGATGACACAATTGTATTTTCTTTTCACATTCCACCCCACAATTATTTTTTTTTACTACATTATGTGGTATGGCCAATGGTGCCATTAAGAAGTACATCTTAACCTGCAAAAAAACAAGCCCTCAGTTGTCTCTCTAAATGGTAAAATAAAAACGTTATGGTTATTGGAAGGGGAGGAGGAAAAAAAAAAACCTGAACTAAACAAAAATCCCTGTGGCGGGAAGGGGTTAAATACACAAACTTTTTTCCTATTCGCATAATCTGCACCAAAATCCACAGCGGCAATAAATAAATGGTGCAGATGTTGGTGCGGTTTTCCCTGCAGAAGCGCTGCAACATCAGCAAACCCTGACAAGGAGCATTCACCTGGGGCTGTCTACAGACAGAGCTGCAGGTGGCAGCATAACCAGGACGGGTAGTCTGGTGCAGCATTGACCAGAGACATGATGCATTCATTTAGACATAGGGAGGGTGCAGTAAAATTCAGCTCTCTACCAGGTAAACCAATGTTACCCCAACCTAGGACGACACCGAGCATAAATACTCACCTCCTTACATTCAGCACTGATGACTGATCCCAGGCCTCAGCTGTCAGCGAGATCCTGCTTCCCACATATCCAGGGAACATGGTCTCCTTGGAAATAGTTGCCAGGTTACCAGATTCTGACGGGATTAAGGATGGTGGAGAGAGTGTTGCAGAGGTGAGTGCTTTGCAGGCTGAGGGTCCCCGTAATTGGGGGCATTGTAGGGGAGATACCAGGAGACTGCGGACAGAGATGTGCACATGGGATGAGACAGGTGGAGCTCGATGATGAATGATCTGTCATATCCTCATCTCTGTGGAGTGAATAAAGCCAGGCGGGGACAGTCCTCTTAGATTAGATTGCAGCACAGGGCGCCGAATATTGAAATTTAATTGCAACCCTAAAAGTTCCCAGGGTTAAGATAGGGCTTCAGAAGTTGTAGGACCAGAAGACTATGCTCATATCAAGACAGGGTGAAGAATGGTCACATCAATCAATAGTGCTGCTGCAGACGAAGATGGAACATTAAAAAAAAACATGCCAGTGAGACATGGTTTTTACAGTTTTTTTTTTACAAACCCGCAGGTATCCGTATTTTATTTTACATATGACTTGAACATATAATATTGAGCAAAGGTAATGTATGAGATCAGAAAAAAAAGGGTCCACTTTTTCCAGCAACGGCGCCACTCTAGTTCACGCACTGTATCTGGTATTGCCACTCGGTCGCTTGAATGGGAATGTAATCAAATATTCAACAAATTTCATCAAATTTTGTGTATACTTCATTACATCTTCCAATAACCAAAATCACAGAAAGGACCACAGGCTCCAACCGACCTATCCAAAAATCAAAACATTTCGTCTCTTATTGGACCTTTATCAACAAATCATATATTTGTGTACAGAAAATATTGTACAGAAAAAGTCCAAATCTGATCCTACTCCAGGGAAAGTGTTAAAGGGAATGTGTCATCAAAAATGAGTTATTGTTTAACTCACGTTTTTATGTTAAACACATTTTTTGGGGTTATTTTTTTTTAATTTTCCATATCACTTTCAATATTTTTTAATCATTTTTAAGTCCTGCAGTTTTCACTTTGGCCACTAGGCCTAATAATGGTCTGAAACTTCCTGTTCTGTAGAGAGAGATTTTCAGAAGTCTTCTCATTATCAGCACAAGCAGGATTACACTGAAAGGTGACACCAATGTGTATACATAACACAGAACCTACCAGTCACAATAAGAGATGTCACAGTTTACCCTCTCCCCCTCCCTGCACACTGATTTCTTCCCAGGTCACAGAGCATGCCTCAAACTCTCCTATAGAAGTCAATGGGTCTGCTCCTGTTCACAGCCTCCTATATGCATGAAGCTGCTGTAAAGTATCTCTCTAAATGCTGTGCAGGCAAGAATGCTATCTCCACAATCATACATAGATGACCAAATTGAGAAATCTACAACCAGAAAATAAAACTTGCGAAGAAGAAAAGAATATGGATCAGGGCCTTCATTTAAGAAGTTTTAAAAAAACAAACAAAAAAAACGACAGATTCCCTTTAAGATTAGTGTGAGTCCAGGAGCACTTGGATTGACTGAGCTACAATTCCAAAGACTCCCCATGGGGTGGTGCTATATCTGGAAAAAGTAGTTTTTTGTGTCTCATTGTGGATAAGATTACTTTGCATCGACCATTTAAAACTCTCATGTAAAAGCCAGAGTGGAGAGCAGCCATAAAGGGAAGCTCTCCCTCTTGAGACCTCACTTTCCTACATTACACAGGCAGCCTATTGGTTTTAATTACATAATGCTTCTTTGTTGCGCTATTGGAAAATTCAACACTTGCACCCACAAATTATAACAGATTACAGGAGAACTCAGAAGCAGGATGCCCAGTGAGCAGCTGTCAGGAGACCTTTTTAACAAAATGGATATTCAAAGTGGTGAAACCAAGACTTACATCACATAAAACGTAAATTATTGTATAGCCAGGACTTAGTTTACAGGAGCCTGTGAGCTTACACTCTGGTTCCCCTCCCTAAATTTTGCAATTTATAGAAAATGTATAGCCTTCACTGATGCCCTACAGCACAGGTGTCAAACTGCGGCCCTCCAGCTGTTGTGAAACTACAACTCCCATCATGCATTTGTATAATCTAGAACAGTGGGCATGATGGGAGTTGTAGTTTCCCAACAGCTGGAGGGCCGCAGTTTGACACCCCTGCCCTACAGCATTCATCCCACCAGCTTGAAACCATGTACCACTGCAATTTTATTTGCCATTTACAGAAACTCATTTTGCATGCACGCTGCAAAAAGAAAGAGTAGACTCTGCACCTCTCCCTCGTAAAAACACAGGCATAGTGGGCCTCATAATAAATGCCGTCATGGCTGGACGACACCATGCTGCTGCATGGTTCCAAGCTAAAGCAATATATCAGCCATTTATTTCATATGAATTAGAGGAAAGAAGCCAAGTATCTGTGACGGAACTTCACATCAATCAAGCTTTAAAACGCTTGTCTGGTTTGGACAGCCCCATGTAGTTTTGTGGGTCCCATTAATGGAAAATTACAAAGAAGGGTTGCATCTTGCTTCCAAAACCTCTTTCTACATAGTTGACAGCATGCTTAGGTTATGTCAATATCCAAATCACTTGGCCTTAAAAGGTTGTTTTACTAAGATGAATTAGGTGCAAAAAAAAATTTCTTTCAAAATTCAGTATTAAGAGGTTGAAAGGCAATTTTTGGCTCGTTTTTCCAATCAAAATCATATTGTTTTTGTACTAATTATGAAACAATTCACACCTATCAAAAATAAATAAAAGGCATTGAAGCAGAAAATATGGCTCTGCAAATCTAACATCACACACTACAGAAAACAAAAGTGAAAAGCAAGTCACACATACAAGAGTGTGGCATCACTGACTGGTTACCGGTGCCGGACTGGGCTGGCCAGGGTCTACTAGTGGCTTCGATTCTTGAGGCCCACCAGTCAAGAGTCGGAATGCAGAAAATGGAGCTACTTCGAGGCCATGCTCAACACAATAGGTAGAATATTTATTGAAAAAGTTCAGGAAACAAACAAAAATTTTTTTATTCTCTACAATATGGATAAAAAACTGACACATTTTGGGGAGCAACCTTCCCCTTCTTCAAACAGAGAAAAATTAAAAGAATATACTAAAAAATAGCCTAAAAAAGTGGCAAAATGATGCCCATAGCAGGTGGAATAGTTAACACCTCCACCTGCTACTGTATTATACTATACTATACTGTATTATGCTCTGTAGCCTTGTCTTTGAGGCCATCTAGTAGTGTTGATTCTTGGGGCTCATCGTGGAGTTGATTCTTGGGGCCCACCATGGAGTTGATTCTTGGGGCTCACCGTGGAGTAGATTCTTGTAGCCAAACAGTCGAGTAGACTCTTGGGGCCAACCATGGAGTTGATTCTTGAAGCCTAAAGAGGTGGGACCGTGGTTGAGCCCTTGGGGCCTACCATGGAGTAGATTCTTGGGGCTCACCATGGAGTTGATTCTTGGGGCTCACCATGGAGTAGATTCTTGGGGCTTCCAATGGAGTAGATTATTGGGGCCACCAGGGGAGTAGATTATTGGGGCTCACCGTGGAGTAGATTCTTGGGGCTCACCATGGAGTTGATTCTTGGGGCTCACCATGGAGTTGATTCTTGGGGCTCACCATGGAGTTGATTCTTGAAGCCTAACAGTGGAGTTGAGTCTTGGGGCCAACCATGGAGTTGATTCTTGAAGCCTAACAGTGGAGTTGATTCTTGGGCCCGCCAGTGGAGTTGAGTCTTGGGGCCTACCATGGAGTAGATTCTTGGGGCTCACCATGGAGTAGATTCTTGGGGCTCACCATGGAGTTGATTCTTGAAGCCTAACAGTGGAGTTGAGTCTTGAAGCCTAACAGTGGAGTTGAGTCTTGGGACTCACCATGGAGTTGATTCTTGGGACTCACCATGGAGTTGGTGCTTGGGGCTCACCATGGAGTTGATTCTTGAAGCCTAACAGTGGAGTTGATTCCTGGGGTCCACCATGGAGTTGATTCTTGTGGCCTCCCAGTGGAGTTGATTCTTGGGGCCCACCATGGAGTTGAATCCTGTGGCCTTCCAATGGAGTAGATTCCGGGGGGCCCACCATGGAGTTGATTCTTGGGGCCCACCGTGGAGTAGATTCTTGGGGCCCACTAGGGAGTTGATTCTTGGGGCTCACCATGGAGTTGATTCTTGGGGCTCACCATGGAGTTGAGTCTTGGGGCCAACCATGGAGTTGATTCTTGAAGCCTAACAGTGGAGTTGATTCTTGGGGCCCACCATGGAGTTGAATCCTGTGGCCTTCCAATGGAGTTGATTCTGGGGGCTCACAATGGAGTTGATTCTAGGGGCTCACCATGGAGTTGATTCTTGAAGCCTAACAGTGGAGTTGAGTCTTGAAGCCTAACAGTGGAGTTGAGTCTTGGGGCCAACCATGGAGTTGATTCATGTTGCCTTCCAATGGAGTTGATTTCTGTGGCCTTCCAGAGGAGTTAATTCTGAGACCACCCTACAGCTACTGTACATGGCTATACATACTGAACATGCAATTATCTTCTTGCCTCTCTTTCTTTGCCTTTTTCTCCGAAAAGCAACCCCTGGCTTGTTATGTCCAGGCGCCCACTGGGGGTCTCCCCTGTGGAGTAGTCAGAGCCTGTAAGTCACTCTACAAGTAGTTAAAAGTGAACATACCAGATGCCAGAAAGGGGAACACCATCTGAATGCAGTACTAGTGGAACAGGTATTTGGATATTGTGCTCCTCTCTGGCATTCTCTGTATATACTGAGAGTCAGATATACTTTACGTTTATTCTGTTACTGGGACCTGTAAACAGTGTAATCTGATATTAACAAGAATTAAATATATATATGTACTGTATATGTATCCTCCTATGTTCACCTTTATATATTTGGGGAGTGACTTGTCAGTCAGTCTGCACTCTATAGGTGACTTGCTTTCTACTTATATTCTGTTTACATCAGTATTTCACTTTTCACCATGTAATAAAGTGATCTTGCACTAGCATACTGGCGTCCTGCTTTTCTGAAGCGTCTAAATAGAAGACAATTTGAATTACACCTTCATTACCACATTTTGGGATTTCTGGTTCTTGGCTGAGCTAAATCTTGACCATAAAGGAGCAAGGAAATTCTGAAAACATGAATTTTTACAATCCGTCCCTCCAATTTGTACTTTTTGAAATAGTTCTTTTGTCATTTTATAGAAAGTAAATAAAATTTAAGACCCAAGCTGAGTGGTGTCTTACAGATGGCCAGTGCAAGTCACTTAATTCTACCACACAAATAATTAATATAAATGACCTTTCACTCACAGGGGGTAACAGGGAATGACGGGGGATAGGCAGCGTGTGCCATAGACAATACCCATCTCCCTTCCTTTTATGTCCCTTGAATAGTTCCAGCACGAGCGTCTGAATAGGACACAGATGCTGTGACAACAGTAATTCCTCCCCAAAACATCCCCCCTTCAACAACTAAAAGCTCATTTACTGCAGTCATAGGCCTTCCAGGGACACACTAGGCCTCAAAGATGACGGAGGGTGGTTGCCGGGGAAGGCGTGACTGATGCCCCCCTTTGCCTCCATTGTGTATCCTCGTTTTAATTAAGGCTAAGAAAAGTCATACTTGGCAACAGCTGTGCATAGACCAGGGAGGTGTTGGAGAGAGATGGGACAAAAGATTCGGACAGCGGAGAGGGTATGGAAAGCAGCTGGGGAGTAACGTAGACACAAAAAAATCAGGACAGCTGTTTGCTAGACTTTCCTCCCCCACCCCGGGTTAACAGATCACCAGCAGTTGGCAGGAGTAAGGCTGAGGTTCAGTCTTTTATCTAACAAAGTCCTAAGAAACCCATCTAGACACAACTGCTGGTCACTAAATACATCAAGTGAAACACACAGACCCTCCTAGAGATATTGCGTCACTTTACAAAAAGAAAAACATTTAGTCAACATTCAACCGTTTTATTCTGTAATACATACCTGGTATAATACTAGACCAGCGTTTAAAGGTCAAACATGATCATCTCCGAAAGCGTGGACATCAAAGGCTTTTATTCTGGTAAACAGAAGCAAAACTTTCATCTCCATCATATCCAGTCTACAATAGACAACCCCTTGGCTTTAACCTGTCTGGGCAAGTTAAGGTAATGGAGGACCTTGAAATGCCCCCATTGCGGTTCCACAACATTACATAGGTGAAAGCAAGAACTTGCAGTAGAGAGACCCTACGTGACCTGTCTTCTGCGTTGGACACCTAAATCGTAACATTGACTTTAATCAATAAACCTGGGCCCAACCTTTGTGCTGAGCAAGAACTATACAATGCTTTACTGCTCCCTATGCCAAGCTTTTAGAGGTTCCCTGGGAGTGACAACAATTTTTAGGAGTTTCCCTATAGTAATAAGATTGGGGTGAATATCATAAACTACCAATACCAACTGTCTTATATATGCCTTCAGAACACTATAAGGCTATGTTCACATGGGCAAATTTCAGCACGCATTTGGCGTCGTATTTGCACTCTAATATGAGCGAGATGCGTGCCGAAATTACGGTAATCCATAGTTGTCATAGAGAACTATCGATTACGCCTCCTCTCCCCGCTCGTACAATACGATCGTATTGTACGTGCGGGGAGATAAGTGACATGTCAACTACTTGCGGCGAATATGCGATGTGAGTAATGCATGTCAATGGGACTGCGCCGCGGGAGTACACGCTGATCAGTGTGATTCCCAAATCACCAAGCTTAATTGCGGCCGTACTGTATGCGCCGCAATTACGCCGTGTGAACATAGCCTAACACTGCAAGAGTTATGCGTGTGAATTGAGGTTAATTCACCCACCCTATACTTGTCATAAAAAGAAAGCTCTGTGGTCCATGTGGTTAACATCCAAATACTGTACATTGGTCTCCTAATTTAAATGCCGCCCTTACGCTAATATGTATGCTTCCAGCCGTTTCTGTAAGTGCTTACTTTCATCTACTATTGCCTATCTTATCAACAACTTTTTCTTATTGGTTAGGGCATGTTCAAACGGCGTGTTTGGATACGATTTTGGATCCGTGTTGGATATGCAAATCGCATCCAAAAACGTATCGTCCATCGGATCCAACACGTATCCAGCATGTAGTTGCGTGTTTGGATGCATTTTGGCTGCAGCAGGAACGCACCCTATAGTTTATTATAGGGCTCCTGCTGCGTCTTTCCGACCGAGAATTGACATGTCAGTTCTTGGAACGGATCTGAAAGACGGATCCGAAAGACGCAATGTAACAAGCATCAGCAATCACTAGTGTGAACGCCGATACGGGTTTTACATTGTGAGCAGTGTAAAATCATACTGCACATTGTTAGATGCTGTCTAGACGGACCCAAACACGCATCCAAAAGGATATGTTCACACAGACCCAACAAGCCGTGTGAACTTACCCTTACTTTTACTCCTGCATTTGTTGGTGGTACCGGATGTATCTTTTCATTCCTGTGATGTGAATGCTACTTATTTGACACTTATCTGTGCTAAATCACTATGGCTGTAGGTATAACTATGCTTTTCACATCATTCAATAACAATACTGTATGTTTAAAGAAAACTGCAAAGTAATTGATATAACAAGACCATTGTGTTAACCTGAAATGTACCTACCCTCCAGCCGTTACATTGTTTGTAAGGCCGTAAAAAGACGTCCATCCAGTTCAGCCTATTCTGCTAAAGTGTTGATCCAGAGGAAGGCAAAAGCCCCACATGAGGTAGAAGCCAATTGTCCTAATTTTTGGGAAAAAATTCCTTCCCAACTCCAATCTGGCAATCAGAATAAATCACTGGATCAGCGACCCTTCTCCAGAATCCTAGTCACTATAACTTGTTATATTATTACATCTAGAAATGTATCCAGACCCTCTCGAATCTGGTCACTATTCTGTATATTTTACATCTAGAATTATCCAGAACCTTCTCCAGATCTGTCACTATAACTTGTTATATTATTACATCTAGAAATGTATCCAGACCCTCTTTGAACTCTGTTAGTGAATTCCTCATGACAAGTTCCTCTGGCAGAGAGTTCCACAGTCTCACTGCTCTAACAGTAAAGAATCCCTTTTAATGTTTATGCAGAAACTCTTTCCTCAAGATTTAGAGGACGCCCCCTTGTTCTGGATACAGTCCTGGGTATAAATAGATCTTGGGAGGGATCTCTATATTAAACCCTTGATATATTTATTATGTCCCCCCCCACCGAAGCAGTCTTTTCTCTAAACTAAATAACTCCAATCTTGCTAATCCTTCTGGGTACTGTAGTCCACCCAGTCCTTTTATTATTTTTGTTGCTGCCTTTGAACCTGTTCAAGCTCTACAATGTCTTTCCTGTGCAAGGGTGCCCAAAACTGTACACAATACTCCATGTGTGGTCTGACCAGTGATTTGTATAATAAGAGAATAATGTTTTCATCTTGTGTCTCTATGCCCCTTTTAATACTCCCCATAATTCTATTTGCCTTGGCAGCTGCTGCCTGACACTGGCTGCTACAATTAAGTTTACTGTCCACCAGGATTCCCAAATGCTTCTCCTTGTCACATTTTCCCATCATTTTTCTGTTTAACAAGTAATCATGAAATGGATTTATCAGTGTTAAATAATACATCCATGAGCTGTGTAGTATGGCAGATATGATGAAATATAATGGATTTATAATACAGTGATTGTTAATCAGATCTAAAAACCATATTTGGGACCCCAGTCAGAACACCAGATAAAGGACATGGTAGTTCTAATGTATTTATGCATTCAAGGGCAAAATCCAACATTCAAGCAATTAACCTCTTTCTAAAAATACTTGAACCCCATTAGAAAAGGATAACCTTTATTATGCATATGACACTAGGAGAGGAGAAGACGTCATGCACATCAAATCTACTAGAAAATAATGAAGCCTAAAGACAATTTGTCCCCAAAGCCAGAAGTCTATTGTGTGATCTGAACAGGTAAGGTAAGAGCAAGGGCTCTCAGAGTGGTGGCTGTAATGGTGGAAACATGGAAGTCTCCAGGATATGGAATTCTCCTACTTTGGACCCAAACAGAAAAAGTATGACTTGGGCATAAAGCCACAAACATTCAGGTTCATGAATTTAGTATCTAGGTGAAAAAAATATAGAAAACAATACTAAAAAAAGTCATTATATAATAAGAAAACCCAGAAGCAGCATGTCGCTGCTGTGCCAGACTTTATATACAGATCATTCATTGTTCTTGTGACATCACTGAGCCAGTCCGATTGATACAGTGAAAGACAAAAAATGCACTGCTGGGAGTGTAACTTCCTACAAAAATAATAACCCCCAACTTCCTTCCTCGATCACCATCATTCAGCGTCTTTAAGGGTGCGGACCCCCGAGACTGCTAAGGAGACGTCAGGGAGGGTCTCTATTTTCACATCAACAAAAGGATTTCCTTCCGCAAGAGGAATGGGGAAATATATGGAAGCCTGACCTCAAAGGAAAGAAGACAGGTCTGTTAACCTTCAACGTGCCAAAGGCGGCTGCCGTCTGCAAGGGTCTAGGAAATACAGGCTTGAGAGGCTCAGGGAAGATCCTGGAACGTTGCTTCCACTAAATAACGTTAGGAAAGAATTTTCATCTGGTAGATTTCATAAGGAACAAGAACACTTCAGATGTAAAATAGATGTAAAGGTCATCAATTAAATATAGACAGAAGTCAACCAATGTTAAAATGTCCGAGGTGGCCACAGGCAATAGATGAGGACTTACCAACAAGAAGAATTTCAGACAACTTCTTGATAGACATGAGTATCCAAAATACTCCCAGACAGTCATTGGACCCTTTAATCTTATCCAGAAATCAGTGGGTAATGTCAATGCTGATCAATAGTTTTTGAAGGGATTTATTCTGTTCAGGATTCAATCTATGTTCATGCTACTTGGACTCATTGTGATACCGACCTCTGGTTCTACCGTCAAGGTGGAAGTGGCTATTTAAATGGCCTAAAAAGCATTATATCTACAACACTTTCCAATAAGATTTAATTTAACAGGTAAAGAGAAGAAACAACAGTCCAGTCATATTATTAGGACCGCCAGCTCATATCCAGAGTAACCGGCGTATGCAGCACGGACAGCAGCTAGACATGCTGGAAGTGACTCAATAAGGTCCAGGTAGGTTGTTTCAGGTATATGGCGTCAACCGTATCCCACAGCTGCTGGAGAGTGCATGGGGGAGGATCCATAGAGGGAACACAACGATCCAAGTGGTCAAACAGATGTTAAATTGGGTTGGGCTGGATCCACACAGCATCGCACAAAAGCCGTTGGAAAGTCGACCATTTTTTTGTCCGATGCACGACCACGGTTTTTTGTCACTGTTTCGTCAAAAACTGTGGTCGGTTCTCGTTTTCTTGCCGTCGGCCCTTACAATTGATTGCATGGGAAACCAACAACAAAACTCTAAATGCCAGTGGATTATACAAGATGTTCTATAATACGTCAGCGCCAGGAAATGAGCAACGAAAAAACGACCTGTGGACAGTACAGGTCATTATTTCTATTAAAGTCTATGGGCTGGCCGAACAATCGTATTTTCAGCGGTTTTAGAATCCTATAACCGCCAAAAAGATGATCTATGCCATGTAGACACAGATTTTGAGTCTTGGGAATCAGGAGGCCAGGGTTGTACTTGAAAGTCCTGCTCGTGCAACCAATGTTGGACAGTTCTAGCCGTGTGACATCACATTGTCTTACTGAAAGATTTCATCTGCCCCAGGGAAGACATTCAGCGCGTATGGAGGTAAAGGATCTGCAAGGATGAATTTTTATCCAGATCGGGTGAGAGTGCCACAAAAACTTTCCCCAGACCATAAAGCTGCGGCCACCAGCTTGTGTTCTTTCAGCAATGGTTGCAGTGTGTTTGTTCTCTGATGTTTCTTGCCTGACACACCAACATCCAAACATTTAATGAAGCAGAAAATGTGACTCATTGAAGAAGACAACCCTTTGTCAAACAAAAAAACGGATTCCAATATGGTCGTGAAAATTTAAGCCTTTTCTGCCGACACAACTTTGTTAGCAGAGGTGCGGTGACATCGATCTGCTTTGGAGCCCCATACACAGTAGAGTTCTCTGAGATGTTGTTTTAGACACACGTCTGTTCTTCCCCTGGTTCATTTTGGCTGTGAGCTGCTCCATTGTAGCGTGTCTTCCACCATCGTGCACCTTCGTAGTCAATATTCACCTCTCACATCAATGGCGCACTTGGTGCTCTGCAGTGTCCTATTCACAATGGCGCCATTTGTCCACTCACTATATACTTTCACTACTGCAGCACACGAACAGTTCACAAACTGCGCCGTTTCAGAAATATTGTCACACTTGTCCCAAAAGTCAATAATCCTCCCTTTTTGGAACTCTGATAAGTTGCCCCTTTTACCCATGACAGCAATGAGGGATCAGTGTGCAGACAGCCTATTGCACATCTTATACACCCACCAAGCTATTTCACCACACATGTCTTCCCACACTCCTTCCATTAGTAGTAAGAAGTGGCCATAATAATGCGACTCAGCTGTGCATATGAATCAGTAGAACACCTATGAAATGTTATGAGGCCAGCCTGAACCTCACTGTGCCACTGAAAATATACAGTGACCACAAGCTGTTTTTTTTTTTTTACATAGATTTACATGTAATTCATTAGAAAAAAAATATGCGCTGTAATCCAATACATGTTGAATTAGAAAACACTGTTGGGTCCATTGATTTTAGGGGTGAATACAATGTCTCATTGATGCACTATTCTGAGATACCCAGAGTGCCTACATGTACCATGGGATAGGGACTCTATCTCCTGCCTTACATTATATGCAGTTAGGGAGAGCGCCTATATAGTGATTTGCACTCAACGAAGCATCTGCATATCATACGCCATCATGGGAACGGAGCTTATAAGCCCACGCGCCCTCTGTTGGATGAAACAAATCCTCAATTTGCTTTTGACCCACTGGGTATTTGGAAAGCAAGAAGGGATATTTAGCCAAGCCAGCCTATACAGGCGCTCTCCCTAAGGAGAGATCTTCCCTTTCTGAGCCACTCATTGCCGGCCACTCTGCCAAGACAGCATCACTCTGCTCTGTACTGATGAGGGGCAAACCCCCCCGAAACGCCTGTATACAGATGGGTGATGCTGGCTTGGCTAAATATCCCTTCTTGCTTTCCAAAGACCCAGTGGGTCAAAAGCAAATTGAGGATTTGTTACATCCAACAGAGGGCGCTTCAGCTTCTCAGCTTATTTCCCATAATGCCTTGTGATATGCAGATGCTTCGTGGAGTGTAAAAAGGCAATTTTGAATCTCCACACGCCTATATGGCGCTCTCCTTAAGGAGAGATCTTCCTTTTCTGAGCCACTCATTGTCTCCCACTCAGCCAAGCCAGCATCGCTCTGCTCTGTACTTATGAGGGGCAAAACACTGAAATGGCTGTCTACAGATGGGTGATGCTGGCTTGGCTAAATATCCCTTCTTGCTTTCCAAAGACCCAGGGGCTCAAAAGCAAATTGAGGATTTGTTACATCCAACAGAGGGTGCTTGAGTTTCTCCACTCTTTTCCCATACACCATCCCCTGTAATAAATCTTGTTTCGCTGTTCCAACCCTACAAAGAACTTGTAGTATCTTTTGGGAATACACAGGGCAGGAGGCGAATACGTTCAGCAATTATTTTCCATATTGTAAATCTTGAGCAAACAAAAGACGCACACTAATAGCACCCTGTCCATAGAAGCTGGAAGACAGCGAGGAGAAGATGCCTTACAATACCAAGATCTTGTAACCTGATCATGAACTTCTGTACAATGTGATTCATGCAACAATTATCCTACAACTCCTCCTCGCCCTTTGTATTCTCCTGGGGGAAATTGCTATTTTGATTCTATGGTGTGAACAGCAAGAAAATAAGCAGTGCAATATCTCTCAGATGGGAAATGTTTAATTAAACTCAATTATAGAGCAGTTGGGGGAAGACACAGAAGATGTGCAAAGATCAGTGGTTGTATCGTATACTACGCCATGGAGGAAGCTTACTGTACCGAGTAAGAATAGGAAGGCGTGATCTCAGCAGTAGATTCACCTGTAGATGTGAACCTGGCTCTACCTACAACCACTGGTGGGATCTCAACAAGAGGATGGTAAGGTCTACGCCTAACCACTGGTTTAGAAAAGAAATATCTCCACTTAGCAATAGTAAGATGTCAACAAGCAAATATATAGGTCTTATCTGATATTACATGTCATAGTCATGCTATATACTTATCCTATAGTCAATATTATAAAAAGTTAATTGAGGAACACTTGAAGCATTGGTGCAGAGCTAGCAGACGTGCCCTGGTGTCTGAGGTGAAGCCCAAGGTTCCTCGGCTAAATTAGCAGACCCCCAGTATTATAATTAGCACAGGGCCCTATTACTAGGGGCTCTAGAATGGAGCTCAGGTTCTTAAAGTTACACCTCCAGCCATACATATAGTTGTCTCATAAATCAGCATGTTTGGATCTACCTCTGTAGCGTGTCTTCCACCATTGTGCACCTTCGTAGTCAACGTTCACCTCTCAACGGCACGCGGTGCTCTACAGTTTCCTATTCACAATAAGACCATGTCCCCACGGCACCGGTTTGCAGTCGGTTTTTCAAACGGTTTGCGGTTTTGCAGACCGTCTGAAAAAACGGCCGCAAACGAGCACAACTGGGCTCTATGGAAAAACCGTGCAGCAGTCCCCACTGCACGGGTCTTCCGCCCGGCGGTTTTTCAGACCGCCGGCCGCCCGAAAAACATTCTATATGTTAATTCTTCTGACCAGTTTTCGGACGGAATATGAACAAGTGAATGTGAAGGGGGAGGGCTCATCGCGGAGAAAAGCCGAACCCCCGTGGACGTGTGCACGGCACAAAAACCGGATAAACCGACCGGTATTTGTCCTGTGCCATGTAAACGGGCCCTAACGCTATTTGTCCACTCAAAATACACATATACATAGTCGACGTTCAATTCTCACATCAATGGCACATGGTGCTCTACAGTTTCCTATTCACAATAACGCCATTTGTCCATTTACAATACTCTTTCATCACAGCAACACACTAACAGTTCACAAACTGCACAGTTTCAGGACTACCGCCACATTTGGCACAAAGTCAATAATCCTCCCTTTTTGCAACTAAATTGCCCCTTTTACCCATAGCAGCAACGAGGGCTGGGCATTGGCTCCTCTCCCAGAAAACAAAGGATCTTGAATGATGAAATCCAGCATACCCACATATTATCCACCCCCACCCCCCAAGAGCAGACATAAGGGGACTTCTGGCTGTCCCCATACAGATTAGACTAATGAGCAAGACTCGTTTTAAGTGCTCCATACTCATTAGAGTGATGTAGGTGGATTCATCCATTTTTTGCTGGATCTGCAGACAATCCAATACATTTGGGATAGGGTTAGATGAATCGCCATCTTGGGTTTTAGATAATTTCCTTCCTCAGCAGATAATCAGTGCTAAAAAAAAATATGCTTCTCACTTAGCAGATAAAACAATGAAGGCAAATATCTTATGGGCAAAGACCTAAGCAACTCTCCTGAATTGGATGAACGATCCATCATTCATTATTATTCATACTTCAGTATATGCAAATGAAAAAAAAGTTGCAATGACATAAAAAAAAAATTGTAAATTAGAAGTATAAAAATTACCAGGACAGCGATCACTGATCAAAAATTCTTTTAAAAGATCAGATACATTTTTGGATTAATCAATTTTTGCTGGACCTGTAGCAATCTTATAGATACAGGAGGAGGGTTAGGGTTAGACAAATGACCGCCTAGGGTTTTAGGTCATGTACCTTCCTCATCAGATAATCAGTGCTGAAAAAATATATTCCCCCCACTCCCCACAATTAAAGGGAATGTGTCATCAAAAATTACTTATTGTTTAACTCACATTTTTATGTTCAACACATTTTTTAAGAATTTTTGGTTATATATATATATTTTTTTTTTTTAATTTTCCATATCACTTTCAATGTTTTTTTTTCATAATTCTTAAGTCCTGCAGTCTTCACTTTGGCCACTAGGCCTAGTAATAGTCTGACACTTCCTGTTCTGTACAGAAAGATTCTCAGTAGTCTGCTCATTATCAGCACAACGAGGGTCAAACTGAAAGGAGACACCAGTGTGAATAGATAACACAGGATCCACCAGTGACAAGAGGAGATAGTCACAGTTCACCCTTTCACCTCCCTGCACAGTGACTTCTTCCCAGGTCACAGAGCATGACTAGAAAACTCTCTTATAGAAGTCAATGGGACTGAGTCAGTCTTAAAGGGGTTGTTTCACTACATTTATTCATCTGACCTCAGTCCTGTTTTTTTGGTTTCACTTTGAATTCAGGGGCATGTTTACTGGCTTCCACTAGGCTGCAGTGAAAGCCAGGTCTGTAGCTATAGCAACCAGTGCTGGCAGCCTATCAGGATAGATCAAACAGGTCTGTAGCTATAGCGACCTGAGGAGCTGATGCAGCCCATACAAGAGGGGATATCTCTGAATAGGTAGGACACTGTTAATGGACATATATTGCAAAGTGACTTGTTTTTGCAAGATCTTTAACATAAAAAGCAACCCTTGTAGAGAGACAACCCCTTTAAGTCTCCTATGTGCATGAAGCTACTGTAAAGCATGTCTCTGACTACTGTTAAAGCATTGCAAACAAGGCCTAGTGGCCAAAGTGAAAACTGCAAGACTTAAGAATTATTAAAAAATATTGAAAGTGATATGAAAAAAACCCAAAATTCCTAAAAAATGTGTTTAACATAAAAATAGGACTTAAACAATGACTCATTTTTTGATGACACAGTCCCTTTAAGAGTCAAAACATTGTTTGGAAAGCCAATACCTTCTGAACATGGGCAAAGACCCAAGCATTTCTCCTGAATTAGATGAACGATCCACTATTTGTGCATCAGGAAATATTCCAGCATATGCAAATTGAAGAAGTTGCAATGACAGCAAAAAAATAATATCTAGATTAAATACATGACAATTGCTATGATCGCTATCTCTGACTTTTAACAGATCTGATACATTTTTGGTCCAGTGCAACCAATTTTCATCACAGATGGGAAGTCTGGGAACGGTACATTTATTTTCTCCAGATAATTACCTTTTCTCGGCCAGCATTTATATAAGTGCACTGCAAGGTCCACTGTGACAGATTAATGGTTTATTATTTCCGGTATCTGCAGCAATGGATGAATCTGTCAATTAGCAGCCTCAGCACTTAAAAAAGGACAAAAATACTCCTATGTGGGTCCTCAATTCTGACCTTCAGGTACTGACAGCTCACAAGGAGAAGCAAAGAAATCATACAGCCTGATCAGTGTAAAAAGGAGCCTCCTGTGGGCTGAATACAGGGCCTGCCCTATTACTTCAGGTCAAGCAATAAGGCAATTGAGGACAAGCTGTTCAGATATTCTATGTACTCCCAAATTATGCTCCCTACAAATGGAAAACATAGTCAAACTGAAGGAGTGTGCTGAGAAACCAGCGGGCGAGAGATATGAAAATTTTTATTATTGCCTTGGTAATTCATGGTTTCATTCATTCACCCACTCCTTATGCAAACTCCCCAATTATATGGTAATGAGCATGGTTGAAAGCGTATGAATGGAAGAGAAAGATTCAATGAATGAAGGAAAAAATTAATGTATAAGAAGAACATACTGGCAGATCAGGAAAAAGGGGTGGAAGCTGAAGAGGACCGTGACAATGCATGGAAAGAAGATAAGTGGCCTCATCCTACCTATTCATCTAACAGAAGAGCCAGAGGGGCTCTGGAGTCCATCTATTCATACATAAAAATTGAGCATTTACGTGAGAAAATAAGGCGACTGGATAGTGCGTCTATTTAACATTTTTTCCAAAAATAACAGCAGTTTTTGAAAGCAAATGGTGTCCTGGTGTCACAAACGGGTGGTGGATCCTTAAGGCAACATGTACCCGGTTTCCCCGAAAATAAGATTCTTTACTGTAAGAGCAGTGAGACTATGGAATTCTCTGCCAGAGGGACTTGTCATGGTGAATTCAATAACAGAGTTCAAAAATGGTTTAGATGCATTTCTGGAGCGTAATAATATAACAAGTTATAGTGTCTAGGATTCAGGAGAGGGGTCATTGATCCAGGGATTTTTTCTGATTGCCAGATTGGAGTCGGGAAGGAATTTTTCCCTAAAATGAGGACAATTGGCTTCTACCTCACTGGGGGTTTTTGCCTTCCTCTGGATCAACACCTTAGCACAACAGGCTGAACTAGATGGACGACTTGTCTTTTTTTTAGCCTTACAAACTATGAAACTATGAAAGACAGTGTCTTATATTAATTTTTGCTCCTTATTTTTAGGGGATGTCTTATTTTTCCATGAACAAGAATTCACATTTATTGTTGAACAAAATATGAACATATATTAATATACTGTAGTGATTTCATCACAGACATCAGCATAAGCAGCCAAACTCTGAATTGCATAAAAAATTTACTATGTCTTATTTTCGGGGAAACAGGGTACGTACGGGGCTGCATCAGTATTCTCGTGTCCTTTCAGTCCAATACCTGTTCTCTAGGTTTATAATCAGACGCTCTCCAAAATTAGGTGTCCGCGGCACTTTTTAATGCGTCTGACATCGGGGGGGTGGGGGGATTAGGGGGCATCGCATCACAACCAATTATGATGGGAGGACGGTAAAACTGGGTGCATTACTGCTGGAACAGGTAGACCAAGTTAAAAGTGGTTTACCTGAGCCAGAAGTGTCAAATCTATGACCCGCAGTAGAACAGGTTCATAGATTCAGGCGCATTCTACACTACTAATGCATGCAAAAAATTGTCGTCTGGGCGCCAAAATACATACGCGTCGCCCTTAGTGTCAGACACAAGTTTTAAAGCAGAACCATGCCGAGGAGAGAAGTGCCCTGGCCTTCATCCTTTGACCCCTTATACAGGGGACCTGAACTTTGCACCCAGCTCGCTTCCCCCGATGTGGCCACTTGCGGTGACAGCTAGCATAGACAGGATAGAGGGTGGGAGGGATAGATGGAGACGCCGTGATCCCCACTTTGGACCGCGGACACGCTCTGGCCACCCTGCCGGCAGTTACTCACCTCTCCCCACTCCGGTCTGTGCATACTCTCTCCCAAGGGTGTGTGCGTCGACAATTTATGACAAAGGGCCAGTAAAACCTAAAACCTTCCATGGATGGCCACCTGCCCCTTTATTAGGACACCGCCCCCTGCAGCCTGTGCCAGATTGTTGGTGTTCCCTAGTGTTCTTAACCTGTGTTTATGCTTCATTACCTGCTGTAGGTGTTTCCTGGTTCAGACCCTTCTGACTATGCTTTGCCTGCCACCTGTGCTGCCCTCCTTTCCTGTGACCCAGTTACGTCTCTGCCTGCTCCCTCAGTACCACGTTTGGCACTTTGGCGTCACTGCAAGCAGCCATGTCAGGGGTAGCGACCTGGGAGTCCCCTGTAACCAAGTTCATCCTGCTTTGCGGCGGGCTCTAGCTTAGACTCTGCTCTCTGACATGGTCAGTGTCATCCGTCGTGGTGACCCAACAGTTCCACCACCTATATCCGTGACAGAAGGGCAGGGTAGGTGGCGTTCTTGCACAAATGGGTCACAGGCAGAAGGTCAGGGCAGGCAGCAGACAAATGAGAAAATAAGGAACAAGCCAAAGGTCTAAACTTACTAAACTGCACCAACAAACTAGCACAGAAGAAAGGGGTAGGTGTACTTAAGAAGGTTCAGGTCCAAGAACATTGGCTTTGAGAAAAGCTGGCATACCCTATAGATAATGCCACCGAGGTAGAAAGCTGATTGACAAGGAAAGCAAGACCCCGCACAGCGCAGCAAGGAAGTACACGAGTGTGTCCTCAGCTGCAGGTAGAAGCTGCGCTCATATAGAACAAAATTACAGCATATTGAAATGTATAGAATTTTTGCTCCAGTTATTTCCTAAAAAGATCATACAAATTAGAAGATTCAATTTGTGACAATTGTTTTAAATGGCCCCCAACAGCTATTTAAAAAAAAGTCCAAAATGTATGCAAGCTTCCTTAAATGAATCAGAGGAACCTTTGCAGGGCTATGATAGGATTAAAAGAATTGAAGGCAGACCTTTACATTGAAAAGTATACGTCAAGGTCATGGGTAGGTCATGAGTGACCACAAGGCTAGCCAGCATGGGACCCAGCAGTTTAGGAGGCTCATATCCGTTCAGAATTGGGTGCAGTCAGTGAGGGGAAGAAAATATTGGAAGGGATTACTTCAGAAGATAGGAAAGAAGCCAAAATAACAAAGTCCTGAACTAAGAGACACTGTTATTCACATCACCTGCCTGCAGCTCCTCAATGGCTCCAAAAGATGACACCTTGCCTGGCAGGGACCTTACTCTACAGAGCATTGCCTACTGGTCAGGGTGTATACCTTTCTTGGTTCCTGGTTCTGACCATGGCTTTGTACCTCTTGTCTTGCTCTTGGAATTGTCTGGTAGGTACATGCCGTACAACCCTAGGCTCTGATCCATGCCTACTGTCTAGACTACGCTCACGTCTATTTTCTTGGCCTTCTACATCTTGACTGTTATCCTGGTAATGACCACTTACTACATCCATGACTATTCTGGGGACCACAACTTGGGCATCTTCCTGCAGCAAAGTCCACATGTTCTAGTAGGGGCTATGGGTGAAAAACAATCCCTTAGATTCTGAGAGATTAGTAACCTTACTCATAGAGGTAAAAACAGCCAGCTCACCCAAACAATTAGTAGTCCACAAGCCATGTTCCAAGAAACGTAACGAAATTAAGACTGCAAAGCAGGGAAAGCTAGCACAGGGATCCAGTGATAGCAATTAAAACGATATGGCAACTGCTATAACTAAGATCACATAGTTGCTCGAAACGCGTGGGAAGGTTCCTCTCCTTTTTCTTTTCCACAATTTTTTTCTACGGTTATATGGATCGAACAAACTAAAGGATATTGTTTTAACTGCTACCACAAGATCCCTGTGCTGGCTTTCCCTACTTTGCACTCTTCATTAGTACCCCTATTACCTCAGTCAAGCCAGCACTAAATGGACAGGGGCATTCAAGAATCCATGTCTCTAATAAATGAACATGGTACATGAACAGACGCAAGCTTTGAAAGGGAGTTTGGATTTTTTACCATATAATTTTATTACAAAGATAGTCCAACATTTGATTCAATTAACAAAGCTAATATTGCAGGACAACGCAAACAATAAACACCTGTTAAGTCACTCACTGGAGAAGTGGATCATCTAAGCCGCCAACTATTATACAACTCTATCAATGATACTCAAAAACCATAGATGAACACAGAACCCGTCTGCAGAGAGAAAACTGCAGGAAATTAGGTCAAGAATGGCAAACAATAGATGTCCTTGGGAAGATAAGACGACACCATATACAGTGCACTGCAGAACATACGAGTATTGTCAGAGCTGCCATTTAATACTGTCAATGTATGAAATATACATGCTATAAGGTAAAATGTCTACGCTTCACATCTGTGTCAGGTCTTCTGTATCTAGCAGATGTATATGGGAAGAATAGGAAATGCATATGGGTGCAACTGACATTTATAGTCAAGAAGACATCAAGTATCTCTTAGCTGACTGGTTAGGCTCTGTTCACATTGCTGTTTTGTGCCTCCTTCTTGACAGTATTAATAATGCAGCATTAAAGGGGTTGTCTCACTACATAGATTCGTCCTGTTTTCTTGGTTTCATTTTGAATTCAGGGACGCGATTACTGGCTTCCACTAGGCTGCAGTAGAAGCCAGGTCTATAGCTATAGCAACCAGTGCTGGCAGCCTATCATGAGAGATGGAACAGGTCTGTAGCTATAGCGACCTGAGGAGCTGTTGCAGCCCATATAAGAGGGGATATCTAGGAATAGGTATGATACTGTTAATGGACATATATTGCAAAGGGACTTGTTTTTGCAAGATCTTTAACATAAAAAGCAATCCTTGTAGTGAGACAACTGCTTTAAGCTCAACCCTTAAGACCATTCACCTTAAATAGTAGTCAACTAATTCGGTCGACAGCTATTCCTCTCGTCGCTCTCGACCTAGTGTGCATGTGTTTTCAATGAGCAGAGAAGAGAAAGCCGCAACCGGACCCGTCTGGTGGTGGCTTATCTCTTAGAAAAATAAAAAGATCAGGTGTTCAAATTCAACAAGCCCAATCCTTCTCTCCCTCTAGATCAGGCATCCTCAAACTGCGGCCCTCCAGTTGTTGAGAAACTACAACTCACAAAAAGAATATATCAACTACCAGCTAGATGAATGGCCAGTATCCAGAAACCTCTGACTGATTCAGACTGGAAAAAAAGAGGTAATGTCTAAAATATAACTTTTACTAATAATAACTTAAAAAATATCTCACTAATAACTCTCTCTGGAACTATCAGGACGATACTGTACAATGAATAACAGTCTCTACCCTAAAATGCAAGATGATCGCCCTGATAAAGGGTGCTCTTGCCTGGAACCTGTCCCTAGGAAAATTGACAGATATGATCCTCTAGTCTGGTCCCGACATGTTTCGACCAGCCTGTAAAAATTATTATACCTGGTCACCTCAGGGGAACAAAATGCAGGAATTCAGACTAAGGCCTCGTTCACACGGCTTATTTCGGAACGGATTTGCCGCCATATTTACGATCGTAAATCCGTTCTGAAATCAGTCTGAAATAAGTTGCAGGCTATTTAATATTGGTCTTAGGCTATGTTCACACGGCTTATTTCAGAACGTATTTACGTCGGATTGCCGATCGTAAATACGTTCCGAAAACAGGTACAAATCAGTTTCAAATAAGTGCCACTAAGTGTGGCACGTATTTGGAACTGATTTCCCGATGGATTCACCATCCCCATTCATTATAGTTGGTGAATCCGTCTGGAAATAATTGACATGCACATTGTTTTTGCGGCCGGATTGCGGCCGCAATCCGCGGCTGCAATCCGGAACAGAAATAAGTGTCGTCTGAACGACGACACGTATTTCCCATTAAAATCAATGTAAAACGGCCAGTTACTTGTTTGTAACTGATTTCGCAACGGATTTGCGGCCGTAAATACGGCTGCAAATCCGTTACGAAATAAGCCGTGTGAACATTGATTTTAATGGGAAATACGTGTCGTCATTCAGACGACACTTATTTCCGTGCCGTACTGCCGCCGCGTATTTGCGGCCGCACAACGTCCGGAAAAACAATATTCATGTCAATTATTGGGCCGGATTTCGCGACAGATTTACCCCATATAATGAATGGGGATTGTAAATCCGTCGCGAAATACGTGCCACACTAAGTGACACTTATTTGCAACTGATTTACAACTGATTTCGGAACAGATTTACGATCGGCAATCCGACGTAAATACGTTCTTAAATAAGTCGTGTGAACATAGCCTAAAGGTGTTCAAAAATAATTGCATTGCAGCATCGGCCACATTCAATAGCTCAGAGAGCCCTGTCAAGGCTGGAGATGACATAGAGGTGTCTATAATCACTACACCTTGAAAACAGTGGGGTGGTTCATCTTAATATCGGTAAGGTATATTACTTTTACCTAAGGTATTGAGATTTTTTGGATATGACCACCTCTTACTTTCTGGCATAAATACATGATCCTTGTTCTCTGTTTCCCTAGTTGGTATTGTTATATTATCAGGTATCTTGGATTAAGTACCGTATACCTGTAGTACATTATTTGACAATTATTTTTGAACACCTTTAGTCTGAATTCCTGCATGTTGGTCCCCTGAGGTGACCAGGTATAATAATATTTACAGGCTGGTCGAAACATGTCGAGACCAGACTAGAGGATCATATCTGTCAATTTTCCTAGGGACAGGTTCCGGACAAGAGCGCCCTTTATCAAGGCGATCATCTTGCATTTTAGGGTAGGGACTGTTATTCATTGTACAGTACGCCCTGATAGTTCCAGAGAGAGTTATTAGTGAGATATTTTTTAAGTTATTATTAATAAAAGTTATATTTTAGACATTACCTCTTCTTTCCATGTGGTTGAGAAACTACAACTCCCATCATTCCCACTGTTCTAGATTATAAAAATGCATGATGGGAGTTGTAGTTTCCCAACAGCTGGAGGGCCGCAGTTTGAGAATGCCTGTCTAGATCATCTGTCTGGGATGAGTTGGGAGGCCACCATGAACATAAGGCAGTTGGCCAGACCCAAAGAAATTGAACAACTTCTTCCTAAACTGTAACAGGGCCTCAAGACTGGCAAGATCGAAACTGGCATCATGGTCTTTCATGTAGAGCCATGATACTTTGCCGAATCTGTCACATAAAGAGCAAAATTGGTGGCTTTTATTGGGGTCCATCAGTCACCATTGAGACCCTTTGCAACATGATTTTAACTGCTCATTTTAATGTTTTGGGCAACGTTGTTAACAGAGATGCCAGTCCACAGATAAAATGCTTCCAGCTTATACTGGTTTCTTCCAACTAAGTTATTTAAATAATTTTTCTTTTTCATGTCCGTGTGTTCACGTGTGTCACATTTTGTATGTTGGATTGAAGGATGCGGTACCCTTCTGGGATCCTCCTGAGGTCTAGGGGGAGAATGTGTAGCCCTTAGGCTCCTTTCTCCCTTGCAAACCCCGGCACTCTTCGGAGTTGGTCACCTAGATGGCACTTTGGTTGAAGGTTTTACTGATGCCAAGTGCGAGTTTTTGGGGCTCTATCTGCTTCGGTGGTGGAGCCCACCGTTTGTGACCTCATGCAGATGCCTTCTGGCTCGGTGAGGAAGCAACGTGATCTCTTTCTGCTTCGGCAGTTGGGATCGTTCTTGTATCTCCATGCAGGTGCCTCCTGGCCCAGCGGGGAAACTTTCGTTCTAGGTTTGTGGTGACCTATTGCTTTTAGGTATGGGCCTGCGATAGACCGTATCTTCTATGCACTGTTTTTGTGTGGCACCTTTTTTGTGCATATTGGTGTTAGTTAGCACGTATTAGGGCTTTCAAAAAAACAAAACAAAAAAAAAAAACTTGTTTCTTCCAACTGAAGACAACCCTTGAAGATTCTGATCCTCAATATTCCCAGAGTCAAGCCAAATGGAAAAACAGACAAGAGCCGCTCATATAAGTAACATGTATGGATAAAACATCTTTATAAGGCGATCAATCTAGGGATTACTGGAAGTGGAGGGTTACATTTTCCATCCTCCTCCTCCTTTTTAGAATAGATTTCTTGAACGTCGCAGGTTTCCATGGCTGTGGATCAATAGTACATAGGGTTGTGTTACAGGTTGGCTTGTAATGCTTTTCTTGACAATAGAAATTTCCGAAAATATAAATACATCACATAAATGTAAATGACAACCTTCTGAGAATAATGCGGACCTGACAAGTAGCAAGCTGAGGCAATAAATATGGGCCAGTTAATTACACATCTGTGACTAAAAATGCTTCCCTGGTCCGTGCAATTTGCAATATTTAGCGCTCTCAAGCCCTTGACATCTCAATGTGTGAGGCCTCCATTGTATATCATTGACTCCAGAGATATGAGGCTCTTAATGCCTTAAAGGGGTGTTGCTATTTCAAACACTGATGGCATATCAATAGGTTATGCTATAAATGTGCGATAGGTGCAGGTCCCACTTCTACGGCTCCGAAAGTCTCCATTTAAAATGAAAAGTGGGTCACTCTCGTGCACAACTCTCCGTTCTGTTCTATGGCAGTTCTCAGTACAGCTGAACAAGGCGACCACCTGTACTCTGTAGAATGGAGAGTCATGTGCAAGCGTGACCTACTCTCCGTTTTGGAGGGAGACTATCTGTGGCCCAGAGGTGGGATCTGAACCTATCACGTTTTGATCCTGTTGATATGCCATCAGTGTGTGAGATGGGAATATCACTTTAAATCCTAAAGCTACTAACAGAATGCCACCAAAAATCTATTGTCTATGTGGAATGCTAGACCCTCTCTAAAAGGCTTATACTAGTGGAAAGAATCAAGACTGAATTTTGCTTCCAGTTTAATGCCACCATAGGTATCTGAAATCTGTTATTTTCCCCTCTGTTAAGGTGATTGTAAAAGATTGAAATCATTTAATTTCTTTCTTCTAAAGGAGCACCACACCTGTCCAAAAGTTGTGTGCAATATTGTGATGAACAGCAATACCAGCTACAACCCAAGGACAAGCATGGTGTCATTTCTGGAAAAGGGGGCAGCCAGTGTTTTAAAAAAAATCCCTTAAAGGGGTTGTCTCACTACAAAGATTGCTTTTTATGTTAAAGATCTTGCAAAAACAAGTCACTTTGCTATATGTGTCCATTAACAGTTTACTACCTATTCCTAGATATCCCCTCTTGTATGGGCTGCATCAGCTCCTCAGGTCACTATAGCTACAGACCTGTTCTGTCTCTCTTGATAGGCTGTCAGCACTGGTTGCTCTAGCTACAGACCTGGCTAGTAGAAGCCCGTAAACACGCCCCTGAATTCAAAATGAAACCAAGAAAACAGGACTGAGGTAAAATGAATCGATGTAGTGAGACAACCCCTTTTAAGATTCCTTTTTGGCTTGATGGATATTGTAACGCTATATAAAAAATCATAAGCATAACTTAAAACTATACTTGCCAATCGTTTCGCTCCGGACTCCAGGAGATTTAAGTCTTGTCCACAGAAATTTCCCTGATTTTCCTAGGAACGTCCATAGTCCTCCCAAGAACACCTATGTGGGGGGGTATGGTCTGCATAACCCTGCTTATTTTGCGCACCATTTTGCAGGAGTCTCAAGGAAGAGGTATGAAAGGTCCCCCGCCTACCATCTACTATTTATAATACTGGTGTCTTCTTATATGGCCAAGAGACCTTTGGGCCTCCTTAGGTTCCAGGGTCCAGTAGCTACTGCAACCTCATATCCCCTATAGCTCTGCCACTGCAAAAACATATTTAATTGAATAGATCAGAGCCAAAATATCAGGCACAGCCAATTAGGAGTGGATACATACAGCTCTGGAAAAAATTAAGAGACCACTGCACAGTTTTCTAAAAATCACCCTCTCTACAAGTCTGACGGCCATTCCATTCCAGTGTCAGTTGAATTCCAACAAAAGTCCCCCTCATTCTACTTAATGTGCTTCTGACTAGGTGATCACCTGAACCATATCTTATTTAATGAAGGAAAATATAAAAAACACTGCTGTGGTCTTCACAATCCTCTTGCAATAAGACAAGCTGGATGACAAAACAAGTGCTAGGAATAGGCCAAAAGGAATTTGAATGAAAAAAATCATGGTTATTCCACCAAATACTGATTTCTGAACTCTTCCTGACTTAAAACATTAGTCTTATTGTTTCTAAAGAAATATGAACTTGTTTTCTTTGCATTATTGAGGTCTGACAGCTCTGCTGCTTCTTTTTTATTATTTTGAAGATTTCTCATTTACTGCAAATACTATAAATACAAATGTTTTTGCCTTGAATTTCGGAGATATGTTGTCAGTAGTTTATATAATAAAATAATGTAAATTTTTTCCAAAAATTTACTATTGAAGAGAAAAATCAGAAACTGAAAATTTTGCAGCGGTCTCTTAATTTTTTCCAGAGCTGTATATTAGAGGGCAGCTGTGCTAGAAAAGTATATTGCTATATTTACTATTTTGCCATAGTCAAACAAACTCTATCATTTCTCTCTCTGTTAAACACTAAAACGTAACTTTTATTATATCTAACTCTTAACCTCTATACACACTATTTAAAAACCTGATCTCTAACCTCATCATTTAACCCTTTTTGCTTCTGAAAGAGGGAATAACTCCCTTTCTATTATCAAGTCTGGTGGAACCCCACCTACTAACAGGGGAGCCTTATAGCTATAGCAAAGTACTAGCTCCAGTAAGGGATCCCAAGCCAACTACTTGGGCAGTCGTCCCTAATCTCATAGACACAGAACAAAAAAGGCCCCCTTGTGACACCCCTGCAGCAGGTGACACTTGTAAACAGAGGGAAGAGATCACAATTTAAAACGTCATATCTGACCTCGCCCAAGTAGTTGGCTTGGGATCCCTTACTGAAGCTAGTACTTTGCTATAGCTATAAGGCTCCCCTGTTAATAGGTGGGGTTCCACCAGACTTGATAATAGAAAGGGAGTTATTCCCTCTTTCAGAAGCAAAAAGGGTTAAATGATGAGGTTAGAGATCAGGTTTTTAAATAGTGTGTATAGAGGTTAAGAGGTAGATATAATAAAAGTTACGTTTTAGTGTTTAACAGAGAGAGAACTGATAGAGTTTAAATTTGCCTATGGCAAAATAGTAAATATAGTTATTAAAAGTCAATCTTTGTTCTCTTGCGAGATTCCCAATTTTTTGGAGATTATGAGAAAAGTATATTGGGCCCTATGCAACTGTGTAGGTTGCACAGATACCCTGTTTCCCCGAAAAGAAGACAGTGTCTTATATTAATTTTTGCTCCTAAAGACGAGTAAGAATTATTTTTAGGGGATTTTTATTTCTATGAACAAGAATTCACATTTATTGTTGAAAAAAACATCAACATGTATTAATATACTGTAGTGATTTCATCACAAACATCAGCAGAAGCAGCCAAACTCTGAAGTGCATAAAAAATGCACTAGGTCTTATTTTAGAGTGATGTCTTATTTTCAGGGAAACAGGGTAGTATGTCCGCCTCCTCTGTCAATGGTTAAAACAAACATGATTTTCTGATCTCCTTCAACCCGTAAGAGATATCCTAAGGTCTTGGTGAACATTGTTTCAGAATGTAATATACTTTACCACGGTCAGTAATTATATGGCCGTTCAGGTCCGAGCTAAAGCTGAAGCAGTTGCAATGTCTAAAGTCTGTAACGGCTGGTAACTGGCTTACAGTGGCTGCCATGACAGGCATAAATCGCGCTCTTGCCTGGAGCATACCCTCACTCGCACTTTCATTCAATGTAACTAATGTGATTAGTGCAACAATATGAACATAAATCAGGCCTGGTTTGTGTCTGAACAAGAAGAGGAATGGTTTCTCAGAACAGCAGGTACTTGTGTGATCTATGAGCGGCCGGCAATGTTTATGGCTGATCTGCCACATCTGCTTATATTTGCTGCTTGTAGTTAACATAATGTAACCCTGCATGCTGAGGATCAAAACCAGGGACCATCCAAATATCTGGACGTAGTACACCAATTGTATACCTCCCGCCACGTGACACCCCACTATATGGACAGATTAAAGACTATGGGCCACATGTATGAAAACGGTCTAGGTCTAAAACTCACTTTGTTGCCCATAGCAACCAATCAGAGCCCATAGCAACCAATCAGAGCTCATAGCAACCAATCAGAGCCCATTGCAACCAATCAGAGCGCTCCTCTCATTTTTCCAGAGCACTATATGAAATGAAAGGAGAGCTCTGATTGGTTGCTATGGGCAACAAAGTGAATTTTAGACCTAGACAGTTTTTATACATGTGGCCCTATATGCCAGGTGTCTACGACTTCGGCCTGCAATGCAAGGCTCTGAATGCAGACAACATCCGGATCCGGATCATGGTGCAACGAGTACTCTTTATTATAACCTTCAAAATAGTGCAGCAGTACAAATAAGGCTAAAAACAATGTAAACCTGCTAACGCGTTTCAAGCAGCAATAGCTCTTGCTCACAGCAATAAAATGGAAAGATTTCCAGGTTTAAATACAAACTATTAGCTAATAGACATGCATGATTTTTTTGCATCACTTCCCGTAAACACACATTCAATTTTAAGGGCCAAGGTAACTATATATTTATTGAATGTTTTCTTTTTAGTTACCTTGGCCCTTAAAATTGAACGTGTGTGTACAGGAAGTGATGCAAAAACAAAGCAAATGGAAAAATTTCCAGGTGTAAAAACAAAAACTAGCCAATAGACATACATGATGTTTTTGCATCACTTCCTGTACACACATGTTCAATTTTAAGTGCTACTTTAAGGTAACTAAAAGGTAAACATTCAATAAATATATAGTTACCTTGGCCCTTTAAATTGAACATGTGTTTACAGGAAGTGATGCAAAAACATCATGCATGTCTATTGGCTATATTTTGTTTTTAAACCTGGACATTTTTCCATTTTACTGCTGTAACCAAGAGCTATTGCTGCTTGAAACGCGTTAGCGGGGTTAACATTGTTTTTAGAGTTATTTGCTGCACTATTTTGAAGATTATAATAAAGATTACTTGTTGCACCGTGATCCGGATGTTGTCTGCATTCGCAGGGCGAAGTCGTAGACACCTGGTATGTTGTTTGCATTACCATGGAGCCGCGTGAGTATCCGGAAGGGTGTACGAGCAGAAGCAAGCAGTAGAGATGACAAACGGGGAACAAGCCGTTATCAGAAGGTGAGCTGTACAGTGTTATATATGTGGAGGTTAAAGACTATGGGCACCTCAGACATGGATAAAAAATATTTTTACGCATAATTATTTTAAGTTTTAGTCTGCAATTTTCCTTTATTTTCAGACCCCCTGATACGTAGTTTGCATTTTGGATGTGAGGCCTGTGTGTATAGGTCGAGAGTTTGCCTTCTCTGATCACTTGTACACAGCCCAGACGATCATCTCTCTGCATACTTCCTTGTGTGCACTTTCTTCCCTATCTACAGCCTGTGTGAGCTGCCCTCCTTGGATGCTCTCCTCATCTCATTTGATGTGGATATACTCCTCGCTTTTCCTGTTGCGATCTCCAACATTGAAGAGAAGTGTGGGGTAAGCAGAAAGCATCTCATAATCAGGAGCAGTACTTTAAAGGATTTGTTTGAGATTCAGCAGCAGTAACAGCTAGGCGAAGGGCTTACACAAACCTCACAACAGCAAAATAGGAGAAAATTTTAATGAAGAGTATTTACAAATTTGCTTAATTTTGCATTAAGGAAGCAAATGAGCAATAAGAAAAAAATAGCAGACATTTCTGATCTGCGTTGAACCTGCCAGAAATACCAGGGAAGCATTGGCATGGAAACAGCTGAGGATTGATAAGGGGAGTACTACTCCTATAATTATTCCAAGCTATTGTAGCTCTGAACAGCCTTCCTGCAGGTATTGTATCTCCGAACAACCTTCCTGTTGCTAGTCTAGCTCTGAACAAGCTGTTTATAACTATTGTAGCTCCGAACAACCTTTCTGAAAGTATTGTAGGGCTGTAAAACTCTTTTTGAGGGAATGTCACCATTTTGTATTTACTAATCAAAACAAAATACTGATTCATATTCTTTGCTTCTTAACTGTTTTTATTTCCCGATTGGAGATTTTTAAAATTTTGTTGACTGTATATGATTATGGGAGCAGCCATCTTGCCTGAGCTGCTATTAACAGAATTTAGAGAGATGCTTTACAGCAGCTTCATGCACATAGGAGCCTGTGAATTGGATCAGTCCCATTGACTTCTATAGGAGAGTTTTCTAGTCTTGCTCTATGACCTGGGAAGAAGTCAGTGTGCAGGGAGGTGAAAGGTTGAACTGTGACATCTCCTATTGTGACTGGTGGATCCTGTGTTCTCTATACACATTGGTGTCACCATTCAGTGCAATCCTGCCTGTGCTGATGAGGAGACTGCAGAAAAGTTTTCTCTACAGAGCAGAAATTGTCAGACTACTATTGGGCCTAATGGCCCAAGTGAAAACTGCAAGATTTCAGGATTTTATTTTTAAATATTTGTAGTGGTATGCGAACATTAAAAACACAACCAGAAGTCGTTAAATATTGTGTTTAACATAAAGACATAAGTTGAAAACCAAGACCTTTTCTGATAACACATTCCCTTTAAACAGTTATTATATATCCTCAGGAGATGCCACAAATGACTGACGGGTATAGGTTTCATCTCCGAGATCATCACCTATTAGAAGAACAGGAGTCCTGTGACTCCAGGTTGGTTCTTTACAGCCTCAGCAGTCTCCTTGCATGCTTGTGTATTTCTAGAACTTCAATGGAGAGGTTCCTGCCACATTCTACAGTGTTCCCTCAAGTTACAATGGCCTCAGGATATAATATACATAACATATAATGGCCCTTTCTGGGACATTGTATGTTCAGTGTGGCTTCAAGATACAATATCCCACTGATTCAATCAATTATCATGAACATTATACATCTAAAACTCCTGCGTTAATGAGGTGCATGCAGTGATAAGTGGTCTAGTAGCACCTCTCTACAGTACAGTGCGGTACCTCATGTCCTGTACTGCTCTTACATGTATTAGTGAGGTGCAAGCAGTGATTGGCAGTCTAATAGCACCTCTCTACAGTACAGTGCGGTACTACATGTCCTGTACTGCTCTTGCATATGTTAGTGCAGTGCATGCAGTGATTGATGGTCTAGTAGCGCCTCTCTACAGTACAGTGCGGTACTACATGTCCTGTACTGCTCTTACATGTATTAGTGAGGTACATGCAGTGATTGGTGGTCTATAGCGCCTCTCTACAGTACAGTGCGGTACTACATGTCCTGTACTGCTCTTACATGTGCCAGGATGAGCAGCTCCTTTGGGCACCAGGTGAGGGCCCCATTTTCTTTTTCTTGGTACATTGTGTATAAAGTACATGACATGAAGTACTGCACTGTACTGTAGAGAGGTGCTATAGACCACGAATCACTGCTTACACCTCACTTACATGTAAGAGCAGTACTGGACTTGTAGTACACCACTGTACTGTCGAGAGCAGGGCTGTGGAGTCGGAGTCGTCATAAAAGGGACCGACTCCCAAAATATATAATAAGTTGGTCCAGTTAGTTCGATGCAGTGCAAAGAGCAAGAGGAATTGGGTCCGGCCAGTGCTACTGCTCCCATATCTTCAGCCTCATCACATGAGGAGTGTAATTGATGACATGGAGCAGGCAAAGCGCTGCCCCAGGGGAAAAGATTCTGCTCCCATGACAAACAGATTTCAGCAAAATTTTTCACCTGCTTTCAAAGAAGTAGCAGAGATCAACCATTCATCAAAACTGACTGTGGCTGGAAGTCATTACCGCTATCTCTTGTGGGTCGGATCAATATTATTAAGATGGTCCTTTTGCCTAAGCTGCTGTACTTGTATAGGGCGGCTCCTATGGTTATTCCTCAGGCGCATTTTCAGTCTGTGGAACGACAGATTTCTGCATTCCTCTGGGCGGGTAGCACCCCTAGGATAGGGAAAAATACACTGAGGGCTCTCTATGAGGATGGAGGGTTAGCGCTCCCGGATTTTCACATCTACTACGTCGCGGTCCAGCTGTCTTATGCAGGAGGGTGGATTGCAGCAGACCACAATAATCCAGCGGTGGCACTTGAGGCAGCCTTGGTGGGGTCATATGAGGCACTTGCTAATTTAGTGTACAGACAGGGGAAATACCCGATCCGGCATTACACTGCCACTATGGCGGCAACAGTTGCAGTATGGAAGAGATTTGTTGGTTTCTATGGTGGCGAAGGAGAGGGAGAGGCGTGGTCCCCGTACATGCCCTTATGGCGCAACGGAAGGCTTCCAGAATTGGAGGTCATGATGGACTTTGAAATCTGGCCGCAAAGGGGCATTAAATATCTTGGGCAATTATATGTGGATGTGAAATTTCCTGATTTCCAGGAGCTGGCGAATAGTCTCAACTTACAAAAGGGGTCCCTTTTCAGATATTTCCAGTTGCGTCATGCCTGTTTCAAACAATTTGGGGGGGGCGCTATCCGACTGGAGTGTGGCACTTTGGAGAGGGTGGCTCGACGTGAGGATCAAATAAAACCAGTGTCTACATTTTATAAAGCCATGGTGCAGTGTCAGCCGTCTGCTATTAAAAAGGCCTTCGAGAAGTGGTGTGGGGACATTCCAGAGCTGGAGCCTCATCATTTGGATGAACTGGCGGCTTCTTGGCGGTCCACAGTAATTAGTGCTAGGGATCAGTTGATACAGATTAAATGGTTACACAGGGTATATTATACACCTACGCGATTGGCCCTGATGGGGAAACTGGCAAGCCCGATGTGCACCAGATGTAATAATGCGAGAGGCTCCCTATACCATATGGTATGGATGTGCCCGAGGATTAGAACATTTTGGTCCGAGGTTCATGAGTTCTTGAGTGAGAAGCTTGGACTGCCAGCAGTGTGTGCTCCGGAGGTTAGTCTACTAGGTCTGGTGGGTGATATAGTTCAGACGTCAGCTGAGCGACAGCTATTCAGGAGTCTCATGTTCTATGCCCGCAAAACTATACTACTAAACTGGAAGCCTCCAGGGTGTCCATCTCTGGGCAGTGGAAGCAATTAGTGAATGGAGACCTAGCTATGTATAGGCTCACCTTTGAGGCGAGGGGGTACCGGACAAATTTTTGGATATATGGAGCGCCTGGATCGCTTCGCAGGCGGGTTGAGTGTTTCTCAAGTTGTGTATTAGGGGAGGGGGGGGCGGGCGTCGGAAAACAAGAGATTGTTTGCGGTGTGTCAGCGTTCTTAATAAAAATGAGTGGATGGGGTGAATGGGTTTGAATGGGAACGAATCAGTTGAGTTTAAGCTTAAACACTGTTGATTATGGTGCGTGTCTTGCCAACTCGAACATCTGAATATGATCAATATTGTAATTCTGTGCAACTGGTTGGCAAAATTACGGCCAAACAGTATATATATGTAGTATGCATGGCTTTTTAGTTAAATTTTACAAGGAAGTTGATGTTTATAAAACCAAAATGTCTTCAAAAATAAACACTTTTAAAAAAAACTGACTGCGGCTGAGGCGATTCCTTTATACCCTGACATTGTTAGAGATATTTCCCCTGTGGTCACCACTTTTCCCCAAACCCAAGTTAGTGTAGAGAGGCCGTTCTCTAGCCTGGAAATAATGAGATCAGATGTGAGGTCATGTATGCAGGATCTGATGGAGGCAATACAATTTCTCAGAACAAATTCAGAGACTCCACAAATGTACCTGTTTTGCATATTTACAATTTTTTGGTGTTCTAAAGTCATATCCAATAAATATATTTTACACTGACAAGCAAAATGGTAACAATGTTTTAAACTTTTGAGACTTTCAGGTTCCATATCTCACCATCCACTACAGCTTTGTACATGAGGCTACTGTAATTTTATATACAGTCATTTTACATCTTATACATAAATGTGACTTGCAAGTATTTAGCATCTGCTTAGTTCTGCAGATTCTTTCCTGTAACTGCATTGTTACTGTTCTGCTCCTAAAAATCAAAATGTTAATTTTTATTATTTTGTTAGTATTTGTTAAATCCACCTCTTGGTTTTCAATACTGCCTGAATCCTTCTGGACTCTGAATCAGATTCAAGCATATCTTGACTAAAATCTGATCCCCGGTCTCTTCTACACATTCCCAATGTTGGTGCAGACTGGACTTCAAAACATTGTTACTCTTTCGCTTGTCAGTGTCTGTTCTACCTAAATAGCTTGATCATTGTATCATAAGGTGATAAACGGCCTGATGTTACCATTTTACTACAGTAAAGTTAGCACTTAAACATGCGTCGTGTATGAGAGAGTCAGAAGTCGGATTCCGGAGTCGGAGTCAGGGCTTTGACTTGCCGACTCCACAGCCCTGGTAGACCGCCAATCACTGCATGCACCACTATACAGTAAGAGCATACAGACATTATACTACCTGTACTGAGAAGCGCTACTAGCCCACCATCACTGCATGCACTTCACTAATACATGTAAGAGCAGTGCAGGACATGTAGTACCGCACTGTACTTTAGAGAGGCACTACTAGACCACCAATCACTGCATGCACTGCACTAATATATGTAACAGCAGTACAGGACATGTAGTACTGCACTGTACTGAATAGGCTACTAACCGCCAATCACGCTGCACCTCACTAAACATGTAAGAGCATACAGGACAGTAGTACCACACTTACTAATACGAGGCTGACTATCACCAATCACTGCAGCACCTAACTATACATGTAAGAGCAGTACAGGACATGTAGTACCGCACTGTACTGTAGAGAGGAGCTACTAGACCGCTAATCACTGCATGCCCTGCACTACTACATATAAGAGCAGTACAGGACATGTAGTACTGCACTGTACTGTAGATAGGGGCTACTAGACCGCCAGTCACTGCATGCACTGCACTAATACATGTAAGAGCAGTACAGAACGTGTAGTACCACACTGTACTGAAGAGAGGAGCTACTAGACCGCCAATTACTGCATGCACCTCACTAATACATGTAAGAGCAGTACAGGACATGTAGTACCACACTGTACTGTAGAGAGGAGCTACTAGACCGCCAATCACTGCATGCACTGCACTAATACAGGGGTTTTACAAGTAAAATGTTCATGATAATTGGTTGAATCTTCCATCAATCACATGAGCCGCAGATCAGCAGTGTCAGACATTGTATGGGAAGTGTGGTTTCAAGATACAGTGTCCCAGAAAAAAACATTGTATAGTGAAAATACTGTATCCTGAGGAACCACTGTGTGTAATATACATTTTCTGTATATGCAAAGATCCCTCCTCGTATACACAATACATACTCTACAAAATCTCCAGATATCGGGCATTTTACAATGATATACATAGTAACAAATCATATTCAGTCTATACGTCCCGGACTGTGAGCTCATTAATGTATGGAGAACACATAGACGGCCATTGCTGATCGACTTTTATTTCAATCCCTCTCCGGAGAATAAACTTCCTGTCCTGAGCTTATTATCTTACATAATGTAGCAGACTCATTAATAAGCAATATGGAGTTCTCAGCAGCCGTCCTTCAACTTTACTTCTCTGGCCAGGACTACATTGTATAATACAGCCGGGCGCCATACAACTTGGAAAGGATATATGTAACCATATAAGTACAAAGTCAGATTATTATAACCACCAGCAGAGTAACTGGAGACAGCAGCTAGACAGGTTGGCTGTGATTCAATAACATCCTGGTAAATTGTCACAGGTATCTGGAGCCGCGCCAACCGCATCCCACAGCTGCTGGAGGGTTCATGGATCCAAAACCACCCATTGAGGGGCTCCCACAAATGCTTAATTAGATTCATGTCTTGTTAATCAGGGGCCAGGGTAGTACTTGGAAGTCTTGGTCATGATTTTCCAGCCAATATCAGACATTTCTAGCAATGTGATATGTTGCATTGTCTTGCTGGAAGAACCCATTCACCCCATACAAGACAATCAACATGTACGGATGTACCGTATATGATGTGCGAGGATGGATTCATACCCAGATCTGTTGAGAGCGTCTTCCACATGTATGAATGGCCCAGAGAATGCCATGAAAACATTCAAACATTCCCCAGAGCTTGTGCTCTTCCAGCAATGGTTGCAGGGTGTTTGTTCTCTGATGTTTCCTACCCGGCACGCCAACATCTAACTATTCAATGAAGCAGAAAACATTACTCATCGATGAAGACAAACCTCAGCGTAGGTGCAATTCTGATACTGCCGTGAAATTTTTTTTCTGCCAATGCAACTTTGTTAGCAGCAGTAAGCTGCTCCACTATAGCGTGTCAATTGCTGCACACCTTCACAGCTGAAGTTTACCTCTCACATCAATGACGTGGTTCTCCAAGGTTTCCATGTTGCTTATTCACAACGGTGCCATTTCACACTCCGGATATACTTTCACCACAGCACGCGAACAGTTAAACTGCGCAGATCCAGAAATATTGTCACCCTTGGCCAAAAGCCAATAGTCATCCCTTTTTTGCGACTGAGAAATCACCTCTTTTACCCATAAAGGATATGTGTGCAGACAGCCTATCACATACCTTATATACCCACCAAACCAGCTCTTGAGACAGGACTTCCTTCATAAGCTATGCACTGCTGATGTCAAAAGTAGGAAGAGGTCATAATAATGTGACTCGACTGCATATGCGCAAGGTATTTAAGAAGAAATGTTGTTCAAGGTCGGATCATGATCAGCGCATGTATTGTGCTAGTAGTTACAGGATAGTATAATGTTTACCGAATGCCAAAGAGTACAAAAAGAACAATGCTACATATAGAGCAATATACTGCAGATAATACATCAGCAAGCACCATGATGTCAGTAGACTATGGTGAAGGGCAGGATGGTAAAGGCCGCTGTGGTGAAGACCATGGGAAAATTGTCCTTTTAGATCAAATTAGGAAACTGCCTTTCATCAATTGGTAGAATACAATTTAAATTGTATAAAGTAGGTACGGAAAGTATTCAGACCCCTTTGAATTTTTCACTCTCTTTCATTGCAGCCATTTGGCAAGATCCAAAAAGTTCATTTTTTGCTCATTAATGTACACTCTCCACTCCCCCCCCCACCCACCCATCTTTAAAGAACAAAAACAGAAATTTATTAAACAAGAAAAACTGAATTTTCCCATGGTCATAAGTATTCAGACCCTTCTATTTAACTCACATCCTGTCCATTTCCTTCTGATCCTCCTTGAGATGGTTATACTCCTTCTTTGGAGTCAAGCTGTGTTTCATTAAACTGATTGGACTTGATTAGGAAAGGAACACACCTGTCTATATAAGACCTCACAGCTCACAGTTCATGTCAGAGCACATGAGAATAAGGAACTGCCCAAGGAGCTCAGAGACAGAATTGTGGCAAGGCACAGATCTGGCCAAGGTTACAAAAGAATTTCTGCAGCACTCAAGGGTCCTAAGAGCACAGTGGCCTCCATAATCCTAAAATGGAAGAAGTTTGGGACGACCACAACTCTTCCTCGACCCGGCCGTCCAGCCAAACCAAGCAGTCGGGGGAGAAGAGCCTTGGTGAGAGAGGTAAAGAAGAAGCCCAAGATCACTGTGGCTGAGCTCCAGAGATGCAGTAGGAAGATGGGAGAAAGTTCCACAAAGTCACCTATCACTGCAGCCTCCACCAGTCGGGGCTTTATGGCAGAGTGCGGCCGACGGAAGCCTCTCCTCAGTGCAAGACACATGAAAGCCGCATACAGGCTGCAAAAAACCACATGAAGGATCCCAGACTATGAGAAATAAGATTCTCTGCTCTGATGAGACGAAGATTGAACTTTTTGGTGTTCATTGTAAGTGGTGGAGAAACCAGGCCCTGCTCATCACCTGCCCAATACAATCCCAGCAGTGACACATGGTGGTGGCAGCATCATGCTATGGGGGTGTTTTTCAGCTGCAGGCACAGGACGACTGGTTGCAATTGAAGGAAAGATGAATGTGGCCAAGTACAGAGATATCCTGGATGAAAACCTCTTCCCAGAGTCTCTGGACCTCAGACTGGGCCGAGTGGTTCATCTTCCAACAAGACATGACCCTAAGCACACAGCATAAAATAACAAAGCAGTGGCTTCAGAACAACTCTGTGCCATTCTTGACTGGCCCAGCCAGCACCCTGACCTAAACCCATGGAGCATCTCTGGAGAGACTTGAAAATGGCGTCCACCAACGTTCACCATCCAACCTGAGGGAACTGGAGAGGATCTGCAAGGAAGAATGGCAGAGGATCCCCAAATCCAGTGGTGAAAAAACTTGTTGCATCATTCCCAAGAAGACTCATGGCTGTACTAGCTCAAAAGGTGCTTCTACTCAATACTGAGCAAACGGTCTGAATACTTATGACCATGGGATATTTCAGTTTTTCTTGTTTAATAAATTTGCAAAAATATCTACAATTCAGTTTTTTTTTCTTTCAAGATGGGGGGGGGGGGTGCAGAGTGTACATTAATGAGCATAAAAATGAACTTTTTTGATCTTACCAAATGGCTGCAATGAAACAATGAGTGGAGTCTGAATACTTTCCATACCCATTGTATGCAAATGTCTTATTTTTAATATCACTGTTTGCGGTGAGTAACAATGTACCTACCTGCATATATGCTGCAATAGAGGAAATCATTTACAGTACTCCACAGTCAAAGGGGTACTCCCAATTTATAAAGTGACAGCATTACTTTATGATCAGTGGGGGTCCGACCTCTGGAATCTTCTTGGCTTATGAGAATAAGGATGCTAAGCTGCCGTTTACTGACTGGCCATGGCCACCCACTGTGCAGAGAACTGCAGCCCAGCTGTATTCAACTGAAAGGGACCAGCTGCAGTTCCCCTGAACAATCAGGTGCTGGGGTGCCATTGTGAAATGAAATTTAGCAGAGGACAGAAAACTGATAGGCAAAAGTGAAAACCAGCTCACCTGCAACTAATCCAGGAATGCACAGATAGCGTTTGAACTGGAACACACCCAAACCGGTCATTTTAAAGGGGTTGTCTCACTACAAGGATTGCTTTTTTTGTTAAAGATCTTGCAAAAACAAGTCACTTTGCAAATTATGTCCATTAACAGTGTCCTACCTATTCCTAGATATCCCCTCTTGTTTGGGCTGCATCAGCTCCTCAGGTCGCTATAGCTACAGAACCGTTGGATTTCTCCTGATAGGCTGCCAGCACTGGTTGCTATAGCTACAGACCTGGTGTCCTCAGCAGCTCATCACTGCAGGCCAGTAAACACGCCCCTGAAATAAAAAATGAAACTGAGAAAACAGGACTGAGGTAAGATGAATCGATGTAGTGAGACAACCCCTTTAACAAGGAAGGGCCATATGAGAGTCTGAAACGCGTAAGCGAGGTGCTTTTTTTGTATCCTGTTTTTACTGCCTGCTCAAGTCGTTCTGCTATTTTGAATAAAGCCTCAAGATTTCACAGGAAAGTTATATTCCTTGTTTCTTATAAGGACACAAAACTATACCAGTGACCTTCATTCTCAGGAGCAGTGTGGCCCCAACGATCACATCCCCAACACTTGAAGTGATGGCATTTCCTGGTGATAGGTCATCAGTTTAAAAGCTAGGAATAACTCTTGGAAATCTACTGACCGTGTTGCCTCGCTCTGCAGATACCCTGCTTTTACTATATCGTTCTGCAGATACCCTGCTTTTACTGTATCGTTCTGCAGATACCCTGCTTTTATTATATCGTTTTGCAGATACCCTGCTTTTACTATATCGCTCTGCAGATACCCTGCTTTTACTATATCGCACTGCAGATACCCAGCTTTTACTATATCGCTCTGCAGATACCAAGCTTTTACTATATCGTTCTGCAGATACCAAGCTTTTACTATATCGAACTGCAGATACCCTGCTATTACTATATCGTTCTGCAGATACCATGCTTTTACTATATCCTTCTGCAGATACCCTGCTTTTACTATATCGGTCTGCAGATACCAAGCTTTTACTATATCGTTCTGCAGATACCAAGCTTTTACTATATCGTTCTGCAGATACCAAGCTTTTACTATATCGTTCTGCAGATACCCTGCTTTTACTATATCGTTCTGCAGATACCAAGCTTTTACTATATCGTTCTGCAGACACCAAGCTTTTACTATATCGTTCTGCAGATACCTTTTACTATATCGTTCTGCAGATACCCTGCTTTTACTATATCGCTCTGCAGATACCCTGCTTTTACTATATCGCTCTGCAGATACCCTGCTTTTACTATATCGTTCTGCAGATACCTTTTACTATATCGTTCTGCAGATACCCTGCTTTTACTATATCGTTCTGCAGATACCAAGCTTTTACTATATCGTTCTGCAGATACCCTGCTTTAACTATATCGCCCTGCAGATACCCTGCTTTTACTATATCGTTCTGCAGATACCCTGCTTTTACTAGATCGCACTGCAGATACACGGCTTTTACTATATCGCCCTGCAGATACCCTGCTTTTACTATATCGTTCTGCAGATACCCTGCTTTTACTATATCGTTCTGCAGATACTCTGCTTTTACTATATCGCTCTGGATACCCTGCTTTTACTATATCGCTCTGCAGATACCCTGCTTTTACTATATCGTTCTGCAGATACCCTGCTTTTACTATATCGCCCTGCAGATACCCTGCTTTTACTATATCGTTCTGCAGATACCCTGCTTTTACTATATCGTTCTGCAGATACCCTGCTTTTACTATATCGTTCTGCAGATACCCTGCTTTTACTATATCGTTCTGCAGATACCTTTTACTATATCGTTCTGCAGATACCCTGCTTTTACTATATCGTTCTGCAGATACCCTGCTTTTACTATATCGTTCTGCAGATACCCTGCTTTTACTATATCGCTCTGCAGATACCCTGCTTTTACTATATCGCTCTGCAGATACCCTGCTTTTACTATATCGCTCTGCTTGGTAATTACATCACGCTTTATTCTCTGAACACCTAGAAAGTTACAGTAGGAATTCAGCTGAAATCCTGTTACTAGAGAACCAAAGGTTAAGCCAGGAATGACTGATAGTTAAGGGTTGAAGCTCCAGGACCACCACCTAATGGGAGAAGGGGCGTCCCCTGTGCCCTGTTGGTTTTCCAAGGTGCACACATAAAGAATTATTGAAGACCCAGAAGGGTTTTCTTTTTAATTTATGTACGTGAAGCTCAATCACCGATTCAGTTCCTCACCATTTTCTAGATGAGTTGCTATCAGCAGGGGCATAGCTACATGGGGTGCAGAAGTAGCTGTTGCTACTGGGCCCTGGAGCCTTGGGAGGCCCAAAGGCCCCTTTACCGCATGAGCAGGTATTACTATTATAAATGGCACAAGGTTGGTGGGGGCCCTTTTATGGATTTTGCAATGGGGCCCCGGAACTTCTAGTTACGCCTCTCTGGCTGTCAGTGAATTGAAACATTCTCAACTGCGTCTCAAGGCAGAAAAAGAACAAATGGCCCATCTATTCTGCTCTGTATTATTTCCCTTGTATTTTTAGGATAGATACAGGATTATCCAAAGCAGGTTTACATTTACTTTCTCTTCATTTTCCAGCCTCCTCTTCTGGGAGTTTACTTTTTCAGTAAAATAATATTTTTGCATATTGCGGCTGATCTTCCTTCCAACTAATTTCAGACTGTTCCCCTTGTTCTTGTGTTTAGCTTCTTCTAACCGACTCTATCCCCCGAACATTATTTAAACGTTTAACACGTGTAAAAGTTTCCTTCATGTCCCTCATTTCCCTTTTTCTCTCTTGTAAAATATATAAAGATTTCCACCATCACCCTTTTCTCTTCTTCACTCCTGCAGCATATGTAAGGGTTTCCATAATGTCCCCTCTTTCTTTCTTCTCTCCTGTAATGGATGTAAAGGTTTCCATTATGTCCTCCATTTTCTTCTTTCCTCCAGTAACATATGTAAAGCTTTTTATCATGTCCCCATTTCCTTTCTTTCCTCCTGTGATATCTATAAAGGTTTTGATTCTGTCCCCTCTATAATATATGTAAAGGTTTCCATCATGCCCCCCCTTTCCTTTCTTCTCTCCTGTGATAGATGTAAAGCTTTCCATCATGTCCCCCCTCCTTTTCCTTTGTTCCCTTCTGTAATGTAAGTAAAGGTTGCCATCATGTCCTCCTATAACATATGTAAAGCTTGTCATCAGGTCTCTCCTTTCCTTTCTTCCCTCCTGTGATATATGTAAAGGTTTCCATCGTGTCCCCCTTTTTCATTTGTTCCCTCCTGTAATGTAGGTAAAGGTTTCCATCATGTCCTACATTCTCTTTCCTCCTGTAACATATGTAAAGCTTTTTATAATGTCCCCTTTTCCTTTCTTCCCTCCTGTGATATCTATAAAGGTTTCTATCCAGTCCCCTCTACAATATATGTAAAGCTTGCCATCATGCTCCCCTTTCCTTTTTTCCCTCCTGTAATGCAAGTAAAGTTTTCCATCATATCCTCCTGTAACAGATGTAAAGCTTTTCATTATGTCTCTCTCCTGTCTTTCCTCCTGTGATATATATATACACTCACCGGCCACTTTATTAGGTACACCATGCTAGTAACGGGTTGGACCCCTTTTGCCTTCAGAACTGCCTCAATTCTTCTGGCTAGATTCACAAGGTGTTGCAACGATGCTCAATGGTACCAAGGGCCCAAAGAGTGCCAAGAAAATTTTCCCCCACACCATGACCCACACCACACCAGCCTGAACCGTTGATACAAGGCAGGATGGATCCATGCTTTCATGTTGTTGACGCCAAATTCTGACCCTACCATCCGAATGTCGCAGCAGAAATCGAGACTCATCAGACCAGGCAACGTTTTTCCAATCTTCTACTGTCCAATTTCGATGGGGCTTGGGAAAATTGGAGCCTCAGTTTCCTGTTCTTAGCTGAAAGGAGTGGCACCCGGGGTGTGGCTTCTGTTGCTGTAGCCATCTGCCTCAAGTTCGCCGTATGTGCGTTCAGAGATGCTCTTCTGCCTACCTTGGTTGTAACGGGTGGCTATTTGAGTCACTGTTGCCTTTCTATCAGCTCGAACCAGTCTGCCCATTCTCCTTTGACCTCTGGCATCAACAAGGCATTTCCGCCCACGGGGACTGCCGCTCACTGGATGTTTTTTCTTTTTCGGACCATTCTCTGTAAACCCTAGAGATGGTTGTGCGTGAAAATCCCAGGGATCAGCAGTTTCTGAAATACTCGACCAGCCCTTCTGGCACCAACAACCATGCCACGTTCAAAGGCACTCAAATCACCCTTTCTTCCCCCATACTGAAAGCTCGGTTGAACTGCAGGAGATTGTCTTGACCATGACTACATGCCTAAATGCACTGAGTTGCCGCCATGTGATTGGCTGATTAGAAATTAAGTTGTTAACGAGCAGTTGGACAGGTGTACCTAATAAAAAAAGGGGCCCTGAGTGTAATTATATATATTATATATTATATATATATATATTATATTATAAATATAATATATTAAATATATAAATAATAAATAAAGGTGTCCATCTTGCCCCCTCTACAATATATGTAAAGGTTTCCACCATCACCCTTTTCTCTTCTTCACTCCTGTAACATATGTAAAGGTTTCCATCATGTCTCCATTCTCTTCTTTCCCCCTGTAACATATGAAAAGCCTTTTAACATGTCCCCTTTTCCTTTCTTCCCTCCTGTGATATATAAAGGTTTCCATCCTCTACACTAAAAAATATATTTAAAGCTATAAATCATGTACCCCCAAAACTTTTTTATCATCCTATAATGTATGTAAAGGTTTCCATCATGTCCTCCTGTAACATATGTAAAGCTTTTCATCATGTCTCTCCTTTCCTCCCTCCTGTGATATATGTAAAGGTTTGCACCGTAACCCCAATATAAGATGTATATAAAGCTTTCCATCATGTCCCCACTTTCCCATTCTACTTCCTCCATATCTTTTTTTTTTTTTTGTAGGTGAGGTCTCCAGAACTCACCCCAGTATCCACACTAGATCTCAGTCGCAATCTATCTCTTGGTCATACCTCCAGCTATACTGCCAAGCACCTGACTTGCTTTCCCTCCTGCATGGCCGCATTGGTGACTAATTCTGAACTTTCAGAACCCCTAAATCCTTCTCTTCTGAAGTCCTGGATGACAAAGAACAGCCGATATCACACAGAGAACACCGACACTGCAATTTCCATGGTTTTGACCACTGATCCAGTAAAGCCTCATCTCCATGTCACAGACTTGCTATAAGAAACACCTTCACCCATCAGTATTTTACAACCAGGAGTGGAACAAAAGTATCATGGAAAGATTTGCATCTCTTCCGTGTTTTGGACCCACTACGGATCTTGGATTTCCAGTGGATGCAGAATACGGTCGTGTGAAAGTGGCCTTTGGGGTATCGGAGCCACCTCTTATAATGAGTCACCCCTGTATCAGCAGGACAATCAGCCAAGAAGGTTTCCATTCATTGACAACAATCAGATATCTCAAAAAAGTTAAGGAATCAAATAATAAAGTATATTGAAAAGCTTTATAACTTTTCATAATACAATGATTAAGCTTTTCTTTATGTAAAACCCTTTAGACTTGGCGTGATCACAACTGATAAATCAATATGGTAATAACCCTGCATATTGGCAGTGAATTCAAGTTTTCCATAGTCAAGTCATGGTCGGCACCAGGTCTGATGTGCTAATGCTTCAATCCTTCTCACCGATTTGTTTTGCAGCAGTTTTATCTTTTTGGGGACCTTGTGAAGGTCTTATTGCTCAAAATTCTTGGTCCCTCCAATTTCAATGGCTTCAGGATACAATATTTTCTCCATACAATGGTCCTTCCTGGGGCATTGTATCTTAAAACCACATTCACCATACAATCTATCAGTCACTGCTGATCTGAGGCTCATGTGATTGATGGAAGATTCAACCAATCATGATGAATATTTTACTTAAAACCCCTGTATTAGTGAGGTGCATGCAGTGATTGGCGGTCTAGTAGAACCTCTCTACAGTACAGTGCGGTACTACATGTACTGAACTGCTCTTACATGTATTATTGCGGACCATGAAGTGAGAGGCTGTCTAGTAGTACCTCTCTACAAGTACAGTGCGTACTACATTTCTGTACTGCTCTTACATGTATTAGTGGGGTACATGCAGTGATTGGCGGTCTAGTAGTACCTCTCTACAGTTCAGTGCGGTACTTCATGTGCTGCAGTGCTCTTACATGTATTAGTGGGGTTCATGCAGTGATTGGCGGTCTAGTAGTACCTCTCTACAGTACAGTGCGATACTACATGTCCTGCACTGCTCTTACATGTATTAGTGAGGTACATGCAGTGATTGCCGGTCTAAATAAACGCGCCTCTACGTACAGTGCAGTTCAACCAGTCCGTGTACTGCTCTTACATGTATTAGTGAGGTGCATGCAGTGAATGGCGGTCTAGTAGTACCTCTCTACAGTACAGTGCGGTACTAGATGTCCTGTACTGCTCTTACATGTATTAGTGGGGTACATGCAGTGATTGGCGGTCTAGTAGTACCTCTCTACAGTACAGTGCCATACTACATGTCCTGTACTGCTCTTACATGTATTAGTGAGGTACATGCAGTGATTGGCGGTCTAGTAGCGACCTCTACAGAACAGTGCGGTACTACATGTCCTGTACTGCTCTTACATCTGCCAGGATGAGCGACTCCTTTGGGCACCAGGTGAAGGCCCCATTTCTTTTTTTCTGGTACATTTGGCTTTATTTATCATCAAAACTGTCTAATATTAAAACTGTCCCAGTTGCCCATAGCAACCAATGAGTGCCCATAGCAACCAATCAGAGCTCAGCTTTCATTTTCCCCAGAGCAGTATAAGAAATGAAAGTGAAGGTCTGAATGGTTGCTATGGGCAACAAAGCCATTGTTACCATAAGGCAAATGAGGTCCATGGTGTATATAAAGTCATGACCCAAAAAAGCTCCTGTCCTCATCACAGAAAGCGATTTCCCGCAGCTCTCTTTGATGTTATATGGAAGGAATTGCTTTATCTGTATTAGTATCTGCTTCATTTTCTTTGGAGCCAATGACCAGTTTTCCATAGACCTACGGTTTCCACATAAAATGGTCGTCCCAAAACCAATTAATATTCTATGTTGTGGGATCAAAGTATTCAGGAGCTCAATCTACACTAGTCGTAGCTATAGGGGTTTCAGAGGCAGCAGTCACATTCAGGCCCTGGCGTCCTAATGTGCCTAAAGGTCTTTCTGCAACATAATTAGACTCCACTATTATAACTGGCTCATGGTCGGTGGGGGGCCGTAATACACACCTTGCACTGTGGCTGAGAAGCTTCACAATATGCCACCCGAATGTATCCCAGGAAGAGAACTACCAGACTCCCTGACTTGTACAAGGGAAACAAGAAGCTGCCAGTAATGACCTTTAGGACATGTCCACACTGCACGGGTTTTGCCGTCGGACGGTTTTGCCGCCGGCGGTAAAACATTGTAGAAGCACAATCTTCCGTCCAATAACCGGCGACGGAATGTGTTGCTTCTCATGGAAGGGGGAGCCGTGTGTGTCCCCCCCCCCTCGCGGCCGTGGGGACTGCCGCAAAACAGGACAAATACCGGCCGGTTTGTCCACTGCCGTGTGGATGCGCCCTTAAGGTCACAAGAACCTCAGGTTACTCCTCTGGCCAGAGGGCAGTACTTCAGGGCCTGCAGAATAAAATTCAGGCCCAAGTTTCAGTAACAGATCCCTCAAGATGGTGACAAAGAATATTCCAGGCAGGGAATGAAGGAGAGAACAAAGTAACCTCTATTCCTATAAATCAGGATATTCGTGGTCCCATAGGAGGTCCATTATTGTAGTTATGAATGCTTTCACAGATCAGGGAGCTCCTTGGTGAATTGGAATATCCTGTTTATTGTATGGAAGAAATTCATTATTTAGTGTGAGATTAAAGGGGAAGCCTCAACCCTGCTGTAATGTGGTGACTGGGAAAGATATGGCACCTAACATAGTGGCATGAGCTGCACCGCGGCCCCTCCTCATTGCTGCGTCGCTGCTCTTGGTTCCACCCAGAGGCTTAACTTGCAGCTCTTGGGCCCTAGTGCAAATAGTGAAATGGGGCCCCTCTGCTACCATGTGCCATTTAAAATGCTGTGGCAGGAGGGCTTTTAGGGCCCCCTCAGGATGCAGGGCCTGGTAGCCACTGCTACCTATGCACCCCCTATACCTACGCCCCTGGTGCCGCCGGCTGTTTCATGCAGCGCACACGTGTGATCTCTCGATGATTCAAGGGCCAGTGGGCGCCAACTAGCTTTCCCAGCCAATAACCTTTTCACCACCTTTACTTAAAGGGGATTTATCGCATCATCAATTTGCCTGTTTCCTTGTACTTTCAGTTTCTCAGTTCCTAAAATCCAGGGGCATTTCTTCCCCTCCCAGCTGGGTGTTTCTTAACTGAAGGGGGATGACATCATCCCCCCTTCACTGTTGGTGCTTGCTCCCGAGTCAGTGTGTTGGTTTGAAATCAGCGGGAGGTGATAGCACATCCCTGCTCTCCCCCCTCTCTGAGTCCACATGTCACTGTGTAGTTCCTCTCCCTATGCAGTCTTATTTTGTAAGAGCTGTATGTTTACATACCACAGCCCTGCATTTAGTCTAGACAGTATTCTATGAACTCAGAGCACTGATCTCTTCACCTCTCACAGCTGGAGGTTTGTTACAGTTGAATCCAGTCTTCTATGAACTCATCCAGAGCAGCACAGATCTGTCTCCCTTCTATGTTAACACAGGAGCATTAGGCACCGGTCACAATTCTGCTGTTTTCTGATTGTAGAAGCAGCTGCAGGGTTACTGTGCAGCTGCTGGCTGTGCAGAGTGAAATGTTGACAGCCCCTTATTCTGAGTGAGAGAGGCAGGAATGCTCGCTCCCGTGAATACGACCGGGGGCCAGACAGAATGTAAATTAGTAGAGCCGTCAGCCAATGAAATGAAAGGAGGTGGGATCCGACCGGCACTGGGGAACAGTGTTCACAGAAACAGAAGATAAGGGATCCTGTGAAAACAAGACAGCTCTGCTAATGACATCAAAATGGCAAAGTTGCTTGTTTTCACTGTCCCCTTATTCTGAAGACCATTTAATGAAATGATAACACCCCTCTAAAGGGCACCTCCCGTTCTGCTCACTGCCAAGTTACTGTGGTGCCTCGTAGCGTTTGGATTGTGATTTCTAGTCTAGATTTTCGATATATAACTCTTGGCCTATTCCTGTCCATCCCATTTGTTCGCAGCCTGCCTCAACCTCTTGCCTGTGACCTGATGACACAAGAACTTCACCTGTCCTGACCCTTTGCTTGTGACCCAGCTACACTCTCTCCTTTGTTACTGCCTTTGTCAGCTGTCACCACAGGTGACTAAATTGGCAAGTAGTGACCTGGGGGTTTCCTGCCACGAAGACCCGATCTCTTGGTTAAGGGGTAAAAACAAGGTGACTCATCAGACTCCAGTCTTCGGTGTGGTTCTACACAAAAGCTGTCGGCTGACTTAGTGCATCTATCCCGTGACCGATTACATGGGGTGAAAATCATTTACCAACCAATACTATATTCTGTTTCAATGTACAATTTCAGCCTAGCTAGAGACAGCGATTGCCGATTACTCATGTGGCTCCACAGTATCGGTTGCTTTAAGACCTGAAATATTCCCCCCCAAAAATAAAGCTGGTCCCAGCGATAACCTGGGAGAACCCAGCAGCTAGCGCTTAATTCCTCTGCAGCGCCTCTACAGGGAAAATAAAGCATTACACCCTGCAATTTGAAACGTCTGAGATAGTCATGCAGACCTTAGATGTGCCATTCCTGGTTTAAAATATATATTCGCTATTTACCATAAAGGATGTGGCCAATATTCACACACAGGTTCACAATTATCACAACCAGATGGCACAGATGACGATGCACCTTTGTCGGGGAGGTACTGAGCGCACCTCACCAACCAACCAAAAGAAGAAATTATTAGACATTGAAAAATATCGACGCAGTTATTGAATCATGCCCCTTCATCGTAGATAAGCAATGGACAGAACTTCTTTGAAGCATCGAATAGAGAGACGTCTCCATATCTACTTGTGTGCGGTGGCCTAAATTCAGCTTCCAGGTTATGCCTATGCTTATCATATGCACCCATAGATTTCTAGTTTAGCGACACATATCAACTACCCCAACCTGTTATGACTGACAGTAATCAGTTGAAGATGTCCATGGTGCCCCCTGCTTTACCCTTGACAAGACTTCTTTTCTGAAGGACAGTAATATAGAGGGCAGTATCGCATCTCCATAGAGAACAGCTGTAGTATATGGTCTAATACAGAGTACTCTGCCAACATTGCCCTGCAGGTGTTATATGCCGGTCTACCTCGGACCGCACCACCACATCCATAACGAGTGCTCCTCACCTGCTCGGATGCATACTGATACTGTATGTGACTGATATCCAATACTCAATGTGAGTTCTAAGGCAATGAAGAAACCTAAAACCAATGATCCAATCCATCAGGGCTTTAGTCAGGGGCTTTAAGCATTAAAACAAAAAAAAAAATAGGGGTCCGCAAATATGGTGCAAAATAGGAACTGGTAAGGTGGGGGGCGTGTGTGTGGGGGGGGGGGGGAAGGAGGGGGCATTTGCTCCAGCTGCAAGGCGCACTTAGGGCAGCCCTGATCCCTTCAGAGCAATGCAGGCTATTGGGGAGAGCTGTCTCCTACAGTGACCCCATAGCCCATACACTTCATACAGACACATAAAGCCCACCCTTGAGACGCCCACCCGAAAGTTATATTGGACTGATTGCCTAGGCCCCTTCTTATGACTGTTCGATGCTGCGGTACAGACAGATGATGCATGAAACACACGTGTCCTGTCTGGCTGAAATCTATGACACAAGCTGAGCACAGACAAGCTCTCCTTGCTGACATTCCCAGACGACATGGGCAAGAGCGATGCCAGTGCCCAGGCAATGCATGGATATTACCTGTGCAGGACACCTAGGATTTTAGGGGACAGAGGTTTGTGGATGTAGCCAGGCAGGACACCTATGGGCAACAATTGTGCTTGTACATACAGCCAAAGGAACACATGGGACCTGGGGTTATGATGAATATTAGTCTGAGCTATGGAGTAAACATGTATACTGTCAAAGCATAAGATAATGATAGCTGGGTTTGGGGTGTCATGGGTTTTGTGGCCATACCTGTGCAGGACACCTAGGGTTTTAGGTGAGAGGTTTTGTGGATGTAGTCAGGCAGGACACCTATGGGCAACAATTGTGCTTTTACATACAGCCATAGGAACACATGGGACATGGGGCTATGCTGAATATTAGTCTGAGCTATGGATTATACATGTATACTGTCAAAGCATAAGATAATGATAGCTGGGTTGTGGGGAAGGCATATCCAGGAAGGACACCCTGGGGTTTGGGTGACAGGGGTGTTGTGGATGTACCTGGGCAGGAAATCTATGGATAAGGACTGTGCTTGCGCACATACAGTCATGGGGACCGTTCGAAAATGTTCCAAGTCTTGGGCGTGTGTGTGTAGTATACTGTCAAAGCATAAGTTAAAGGGGTCGTCTCACTACAAGGATTGCTTTTTATGTTAAAGATATTGCAAAAACAAATCACTTTGCAATATGTGTCCATTAACAGTGTCCTACCTATTCCTAGATATCCTCTCTTGTATGGGCTGCATCAGCTCCTCAGGTTGCTATAGCTACAGACCTGATTGTAGCTGCGCTGTTTACAGTGCCGGCTTCTACTGCAGCCTAGAAGAAGCCAGTAAACACGTCCCTGATTTCAAAGTGAAACCAAGAAAACAGGACTGTGGTAACATGAATCAATGTAGTGAGACAACCCCTTTAAGGATAGCTGGGTCCCGGGTTGGCATGGGTTTTGTGAATATACCCTGGCAGGAAATCTGTGGGTGAGGACTGTGCTTGTACATTCAGCCAAAGGAACACATGAGACCTGGGACTATGCTGAATTCTAGCCTAAAGGGTTTCGGGTGGCGTGGATGTACCTGGGCAGGACACCTATGGGTGTCTGACATTGGGCTGTGCTGAATATTGGTCTGAGCTCCAGAGTGAACATGTGCACGGGCATAGCATATGATTATAATAATTGAGTTTTGGGTGGTATGGGTTTTGTGAACATACGCAGGCAGGACACCTATGGGTGAGGACTGACAGCCATGGGTATCAGCTCTGCTCGTAATACTGTACTTTTCCACACTGGCATAGGGGCGGATAGTAAAGATCAGGCTAGCTTTGCCATCCATGTGCCCGGGGGTCGCAGAATGAGTTAGGCTACTTTAATATAGTAATATATATAGTACAGAGAATGGGTATCCTGTTCAGGGGGACTAGAACAGCACATTCTCATGCATATACAAAGACACACGCAGGCAGCGTCTCAGTATAGGCTATGATGAAAGCTCTGAATACTGAATCAAATGTTTGGCAGCTGGGATGAATTGTGGAGGAGCCAAGCTCCCTCTCCTCCCCGGGAGACATGCTGGCCACCAGCACACGCGTGGTTAATGTCTTTTTCATAAGGCCACACACATACTGTGTACAGTAGACACCGCTGCATACCCTGCATACCCACACAGCATGTATTCCAGGGATCACACATGCCAGATAGACCTGCTATCATCCTCCTGCTCCGTACATGTAACATCCATGACATAGGGACAGGACATAGACCACAGGTGCCCATATATCTGTAGACAGACACGTATACATGAATGCAGCGCTGCAGGGGTTACATTAACCCATTCAAAAAAAAAGGAGCATAGCACATAACCCGCCACATCATACACCTGCAGTATACCCAGAGGGGATCCCAGCATAGCCCTCAGGTTCCAAGATGCAGAATTAAGCATCCGCCCACTCTCCCTTCCTGTAAATCCAGATTAAATGCCACCCTGACTCATTCATTGGGCCAGTGTGTGATCTGCTCATATGCCACCAACACCAAGCTACAGTGTACTCACCAGAGACAGGAGGGATCCCACTCCAGAGGTGAGCAAATCCACAGGATCTGCAAGAGAACAGGTCAGCCCTTTCCAACGGATAATCCCAAATGCAGTGACTGGGGCTCTGCTTTGTTACCCATCAATCCACGCATGCTCCTTACAAAGGGTCCAATCACCATAACCTCACCCACCTGCCTTCTGATTGGTTGCTACAACATGAATATGCAAATCCGTCTGTTCTGGTCACCTCCTTGTCCTCTTCCCCCCTTGGTAGAGTCTCTCCAGATAGTTTGTAACAGAAGGAAGGAATCTGATGTATCCTTCTCCCCTCCTCTCTAAATTTAGCAACTGGAAGAAGCAGACAGGAAATTATGTCAATGTAAATAAATATTTGCCGGCTTTGTTTGCTGGAATTTGTAGAAAATTTTAGATGATGGAAGAAATAAAGTTATAGTAAATAAATAGACGGTGCAATTGGCCATAACAAAGTCGGGGAGGTCCACAAGTCTGATTTGGATGCAGATTCTGACGCAGATCTGAATCCACTTTAGAATCAGACCGAGGTTACACAAATTTTTTGCGCAGTTTTTCACAATTCTGTGGCAAAATGTGTCCAAAAAAGTGACACTAGGGGCCACATGTATGAAAACTGTCTAGGTCTAAAATTCACTTTGTTGCCCATGGCAACCAATCAGAGCCCATAGCAACCAATCAGAGCGGCCCTTTCATTTTTCCAGAGAACTATATGAAATGAGAGGGTCGCTCTGAATGGTTGCTATGGGCTCTGAATGGTTGCTATGGGCAACAAAGTGAATTTTAGAACTAGAAAGTTTTCATAAATGTGGCCCTAGTTTCCTATTGACCTGAATGGGAATAAGCGTCCATCAGGGACACAGCTGTGCTTTTTGTGCGCGTTTGTCATGTTACAGATTGAACAAAAAAACTGGAGTGTAGAACGATTATTTGGCGTCCATGTGCCCTGGGGTCACAGGATGATTTGGGCTACTTTATTTTAGTACTATTTACATTACAGAGTGGGTGCAGGATAAGGTAGAGACCTTATTCAATGTGTCTATTACAGCACATTAGCAAAAATAAAACTACGGGATCCATACTAAGTTCAATATGTATGTACGGGGCTGCACCAATAGTCTGGTGTCTTCAAAGCCCAAAAACTGATCCTGTTCTTTAGATTTATAATCAGACGCACTCCAAAATTAGGTGCATTATGAGGTGCTCGCGGCACTTTGTAATGCGCCTGAGATTGGAGAGCATTCTGGGGGGGTGTTGCACCACAACCGTATGAGTCTACACATTTATGATGGGAGCACGGCAAAAGTGGGCGCATTACTGCTGGAACAGCCAGAGCAAGGTACAAGTGGTTTACCTGAGCCTGGGTTGTCGTAGTGGAACTAGAGTGCACCAAATCTGACTCACAGTAGAACAGGTTCAAAGATTCAGATGCATTCTACGCTACTAATGCGGGCAAAAAAAGGCGCCTGGGCGCCAAAAATCATACATGTTGCCCTATATGTCCATATGGATCCAAAATGGTCCTTTAGGATGCACCAGTACGTCCTGTTGGCGTGTTAGTCTTTGCTCACCACCATACAGTCTAGAAAAAACATACAATGGATGACCGCATCTTCATAAAACAGGATATTTTCTATTTCATGTGAGTATCATAACATCCAAAATTGCAATGTTTCAGCCCATAACCTGTGGCCTCTCTCAAGCAGCATGAGAACAGCTCATTATCATCCATTTACAAAGACACACACATACAGACAGTGCCGAAAACAGATAAAATGCAATTAAGTTCCCTGTACTAATAAAAACGCATGAAAATAAGCTGCAAAAGACAAACCAAACGAAGAAAATGCAAGAAATAACAACCCTTACAAATGCATTTCTCCTGTGAAATCAGCCGTGGGAACCTAGCCGGAGCGTCCGAATCTAATTGCAACCCACATCACATAGTTTCCAATAGTAAACCAGCGTCTCGGGACACATGATGGCAATTTTCCTCGGCGCTGAAAAAAGTGACGTCAATTCTGGAGGCCAAAATCTGTCTCTAAACAGCATCAGATCCACGTCAACAATTGAAAATCTGCGCAGAGTCACTGTAGAAACTTTCAGCATTAAAATCAGTTGGATGGATGTACCCGAGAGGTACAGCTGCGGGCGATTGCTTCCTAAGGGCATGCTCTCGCATCACATTTTGATGTAGATTCCATGATGGAATTCACATCAAAATCTGATTGAATTCTGCTTACTACGGGTTTCAATGGGATTTCCATGGCGTAGTTCACACAGTGAAATACAGCGCAGATTTATTTCACTGTAGATTCTGCAACGCAAAACAAAAACAAAAAAAAAGGAGGTAACAACTCCTCACTTCTTAGAAATGAAATTGTGTTGGATTCTACGTTGGAGAGTGAGATGCAGAATAGCGCCACTTAATTGGGGTGCTCCTGTTTATAACCTGATGCTGCAAAGTGAAATTTCACAGTAAAAATCAGGGGAGATCCCCTTACACTTCTGCTGTGGATTCTGGCTCGGATTTTTCATGCACGAGAAATCTGAAATGTGAACACATATTTAGGACTATTATGCTTTAAGCAAAAAAAAAAATTCTCTGTTATTCCCTTGAGATTTTCAAGATTTCGGCTTGCAGTCTTTGACATTGGACCCTATTGTTTACTTCTAAAGACTAAAAATCTGTCCTGGTGATGTGTTGGACACAGTGTTGCATGCAGGCTCGGACTGGCCCACTGGGGAGGCGGGGAAACCTCTGGTGGGCACCTGAACATGGCAATATATGTAGTCATGTACAGTAAGGTGGGCCCAAGAATCACCTCCACTGGGGAGCCCAGGTAGGAGTCAACTTCACTGGTTAGCCCTAGACATGAATTAACTCCCCTTGAGGGCCCCAGGCAAGAATCCACTACAGCTGGGGGGCTCCAAGCAAGAATCCACTACAAACTGGGGGGCCCCAGGAAGAACAACTAAGCAGGGGGGCCCCCAAACAAGAAACCCCCTACAGCTGGGGCCCCAACAAGAATCCACTACACTGGGGGCCCCAGGGAAGAATCCACTACGCTGGGGGCCCAGGTAAGAATCCACTACACTGGGTTGCCCTAAGCAAGAAAATCCACTACTAGGGCCCCAAGCAAGAATCCACTACCGCTGGGGGCCCCAGGCAAGAATCCACTACAGCTGGGGGGCCCCAGGCAAGAATCCACTACAGCTGGGGGGCCCCAGGTAAGAATCCACTACAGCTGGGGGGCCCCAGGCAAAAATCCACTACAGCTGGGGGGCCCCAGGCAAAAATTCACTACAGCTGGGGGGCCCCAGGCAAGAATCCACTACAGCTGGGGGGCCCCAGGCAAGAATCCACTACAGCTGGGGGGCTCCAAGCAAGAATCCACTACAGCTGGGGGGCTCCCAGGCAAGAATCAACTACAGCTAGGGGGCCCCCAAGCAAGAATCCACTACAGCTGGGGGGCCCCAAGCAAGAATCCACTACAGCTGGGGGGGGGGGGCCAGGCAAAAATCAACACAGCTGGGGGGCCCAGCAAGAAACACACAGCTGGGGGGGCCCCAGGCAAGAATCAACCACAGCTGGGGGGGCCCCAGGCAAGAATCAAGCACAGCTGGGGGGGCCCCAGGCAAGAATCAACCACACTGGGGGCCCCAAGAAGTAACCGACAAGCTAAAGCCCCCAGGCAAGATTTATCCACAACTCAGGTTTCCCAAAATGAATCACACAACAGGCTGCAAACCAAAGGAAAAAACACAAATTATATTGGAAAGTTGTTTAACCTTTTATTACACAGTGAATAACCTTTAGATTTAATGTAAGCTATTGTTCCCTGTTATCAGCCGCCTCACATGACAAGTCAGAACCACGTCAGCCTCCAGTACGGTCCCTCACAAATCTCAGGAAACAATGACAGTGACGGTTCTAAGCGGCTTATCTTATCAGATGCACGCTTTACATTTCGCACAATGTGGCAGATTTGCTCATGAATGTCACTTGCGGTGTGTCTATACTCACGTCATGCGCCCGATATGGGGACAGAGAGTTGTAGGAAAATTGGGAAATAGGCAAAAGACAAATAACTACAGTGTCTTCAGTCTGAAGACTCTTTATCTGTGATGAATGTGCCCACTTGTCTTCAAGCAGAACAAAAATCTGCCAACTTGGCAGTCACCAAAAGGCAAGAAACCTGAAATGGGAAATGGACTGACATCATATGACCCAATCATTGAGAAGCATGGGCAACGTACAGGTCGTGTAAATCGGTCCAAAGAAAATTAGAAGGGGGGGGGGGGGGAGGAAACACAACTCATGGCTCAAACCAAACTTACAGAATAAATACAAATATATTGGTTTAATCTGACATCAGAAAACAATAGCATTTCGGTAATAGAAACAGCGCCGCTCTTGTGGCTGTGTCCAGTATTGCAGCACAGCCTAATATAATTACATGAGACTAAGCTTTAATACTGTCATATTTATGAACAGAGTGATACAAGTTGTTTGTTTTTTTTTTATTTGTGGGGAGGATGAGATTGCAGAGAGGGAACTTTTTGTATTCTCTGACAAGCCCTTTAAAAAGCCCTTGACACCTCCTGACCTCTCTGTTGTAGTAAAATCCTTGTGTTCCCTGTGAAATAACAATTCCGGAGCCTCTTTTATATCTGTGTTGTGCTGTTACTCTGTTATTGCTCCTAGAAATGTATTACTGAATCCGTCAGATGGGTGTTACTATTCTTCTTTCAAAAGGGGCGTATCCTTGGACTCAATGACTTTGTCAACACCAACTGGACAATGTCAGACTGTGCAGGACACACCCAGCTGCCAGATTCAGTAATACATTTCAAGGAGGAATAACAAAGGAACTACACAAGATACCAATCTAAGAAAAGATGTTCTAGAATGGTTATTCCATGAAGAATACTAGATTTACTCGAACAGACTTTTTGGGAGATGTCGCAGGTCCTAGTTAGGCATTTTCCATTAACTCCATCCCAAAAACAGATTCTATAGATAAGTGATTGGTTGATTATAAACTCCAAGGTTAAGGAAAATCTGCACAAGGTTAGATAACCGGAAGCGGCTTGTGATTCTCCGTAGGCAGCTTCCAAGTTGGCTGATAACAGGGAACAATACATTGCACAGCTATTGGATTAGGGTCCATTCACTGGTTTGCTTTCTATAGAAACACACATGTTCAAGAAAATGAACTTCAGCAGTCGTGAAGTACATTACATCTAATACAAATATCAGTGGCACACTAAAAACTAAGTGAAACATCAAGGTATATAGGAATATTGGAAATGCATTACTGCTAAGGAAAATATGAAAAACCTGGGACTCTTAGTTTACAGTATTTGATCAAAGATTGTATTAAGCTCACCTCCCAAATATTTGATCAAATACTGTAAACTAAGAGTCCCAAGTTTTTCATATTTTCTTTAGCAGTAATGCATTTCCAATATTCCTATATACCTTGAGGTTTTACTTAGTTTTTAGTGTGCCACTGATATTTGTATTAGATGTATGCTATTGCCTTTCAGTGTGCACCTATGCTTACGTTTTTCAAAATATATTTTAGATGTGCACAGCCTTATTACGTTTTGTGAAGTACATTACAACTCACCCTTGGATGAAATATGTTCTTCCAGTGCCTTGGAATACACTTAAAGCGACAGTCGCCCATCCATCAAAACCACACTGTCCTGCAGAAAACAAGTCACAAAGGGATCTGCACCGCCACCTGGTGGCCGAGCTCTTAAACATTCGCACAGCAGATAGCCAGGCCGGTGATACTGCATATGGTTTGTGGGTGACCCCTTTATTCACCAGAGCTATGGGGGAAAATTTGCTGCGTGACCGGGCGACAGAAAATGCATGAACATGAGGACAAATATGGAGGTCAGTGTGGAAAGGCAGAAGAAGCCTGGAGCTCTGAGGGGGTGTTCACACGGGGTCTTTTGGGCTGTATTTTTGTGTGTATTTCATGCGTAATTTTGCCGAAATATGTTCCGAAATACAAACCAAACAATGTACAAGTGTCATTGACACCTCATATTTGACACTGATGTCTATCACACGTCCGTATTTTATGATCGAAATTTAGCAAGCGACATGTCACTTCTTTTCAGGCGTATACAGTGAAACCAGAAGTTTACATACTCTATATAAAAATCCCCATCTGCATGTTTTTCTCACTATCTGACAAGATATCAGAATGAACCTTCCCCGTTTTAGGTCAATTAGGAACCAAAATGATTTATATTTGCCAAATGCCAGAATAATGAGAGAGAGGATTTTTTTAAAGCATTTTTATTACTTTCTTCAAAGTCAAAAGTTTCCATACATTTCATCAGTATTTGGTAGCATTGCCCTTACACTGTATGACTTGGGTCATACATTTTGGACCTCCTTCCACAAACTTCTCACAATAGTTGGTAGGAATTTTGGTCCATTCCTCCTGACAGAACTGGTGTAACTGAGCCATGTTTGTAGGTTGCCTTGCTCGCACCTGCATTTTCAACTTTGCTCATAAATTTACAATAGGACTGAGATCAGGGCTTTGTGGTGGCCACTCCAAAACATTGACTTGGTTATCCTTAACCACTTTGTAACCAGTTTGGCAGTATGTTCTAGTCATTGTCCATTTGGAAGACCCATTTCCAAGCTTTAACTTCCTGGCTGATGTCTTGAGATGTTGCTTCAATATTGCCACAATCTTCTTTCCTCATGATGCCATCTATTTTGTGAAGTGCACCAGTCCCTCCTGCAGAAAAACAACCCCACAACATGATGCTGCCACCCCTGTGTTTCACAGTTGGGATGATGTTCTTAAGCTTCCAAGCTTCTCCCTTTTTCCTCCAAACATAACAATGGTCATTATGTTCAATTTATGTGCCATGTGAACCCAGCCTAATAACTAAGATGACTAGAGAAAGGATGCACGCAAAGCCACCATCACGGCAGTACTGCTGACAAGGGCCCAGATCACATTATAAAAAAGGAGACACCTACTGCCATTTCCACTCATCTCCTATAGGTGCGGTCATCTGCTCTGTGGGCGTCAAATTATTTCAGGGAATGTGATATTGTGTAACGTAGCTAGTGGTAATAGAGGAAACAGATGCTTTGGATGTATGGCGTACTAAATTTCCATTGGCCCATACACAACTATGTAGGAGCAGATACATTTTTAAATTTGACCAGAGGTTCAGCGCCCCCTCTGGTGGCATGAAGCATTGCATAGTTCTCAATGAAATCATTGAGCAATGCACATAAACAGGATCATGATAATTAGGTTATAGACATGAATGAGTGTCCTCATGTCTTATGGGGAGTTGACATGACAAGTGCGACGCGCAATGGTCCAAGGCAGAAATCTGCCTCCTATACTTGACACCGCGTATACACCTGAAAGAATTGATAAGTCAATACTTTACACGCTCAGGCAAAAATAAGAAATAAAAAAAAATAAAATAAAATCTGCAATGGGTGATTGACGAGACGTATTTTACATTGTAGTCTATGAGAACTGTATAGTACATTGTTTCAGGTGTATTTCAGCATTGAATACACGCAAAATGTGTGTGTGATCATACCCTTATGGTGTGTACGTATAGACATACACCCTGGAAGGGAATGCCAAATGCAGGACGCTAGATGTGTTGCACCCTAACCTGAAACTATGAAAATAATCCTGTGATTAGCATCCATATCTGCTCTTTAATAGACAGATTAGAGAAGCTACATGAAAGAAGTCCAGTGGCATCACCTGATTCTGATAAATCTGTTATAAGGCCTCACCTACACTGCACTGGTTTTGGACAGATTCTTCAGCGAATTCAGTATTTAGAATCTGCAAAAATCCGACTGTATAACCATCCCCATAGACCGCAATAGAAAATCTGAGCTGTAGTCTACAGAGCCCGTATTTTCTATTGCCGGTTTACTTAACATGTCCTATAATCCGCCGTATTATGAGAGATTCTAGTACAGTTCAATGTTTAAGGGCCGGCTGAAATCCGACCACAAAATCTGTGCCAAAAACCACGGTACTGTGTTTGTAAAATACAGTCGGATTCTGTTATAGATGACCTTTTATCATTGCCGTGTAGAAAATGGCCAAAAAACCATGTTTTGTTTTTCCCTTGTTTTTTACCCCTAGAAATGTATTATTTGAACCTGTAAAAAGGGGTGTTCCCAAAAGTTGGGGGGGGTCCCTGACTTTACCCCAATAAAGTGCTGACAGTCAGTATTTGTAGGGATACGCCCCTTTTCAAACTGGAATGGTAACTCCCATCTGACAGATTCAGTAATATTTTTTCCCAGGGGGAAATAACAGGGGAAAACCAGAAACAACATAGAGATTATAGGGGAAGGGCCCCAGAATTTTTAAATCACAGGGAACACAAGGTTTTTCTATAACAGTTTATGTCGAAGGTGCTCTTTAAAAACGGGCATAAACGATATGGGTTGATCCCCCCCCTTTTGGGCCGGAAAAAAAAAAAAGAGACATTTCCACATTAAAATGACGAGGGGACAACCACAGAGTTAGACATGAATATTAGAAAAATTTGTCTGGGCTCCAGTTTTTACCATTTCACAGGGCCCGGGCCCGACGGGGGCAGGCGATTTGCCTTCCTCTGCTGCCCCTAAGGGGCGAAAAAGGGGGCCCGAACGTGGGCCCGGCCCCAGGCCGCTGCCATGGGCCTGGGGCGCCTTTGGGGCCCTCTTTAGTCATGTGCGTCCCTGGACGCCATACAGTGCGGGTACTGCGGAGCGGGAGAGCGATCCGCGCTCCCTGACCCCCCGGACAGTGTCGGCCCCGGGGCTCCCCGGGGAGGATCGCTGGTCCTCCGGAAAGCTGCAGGGCTGACACTGCGGGGGCCGCCGGGTCCTCACGGGCCCCTGAGGACCCCCGCCCCCCCGTGTCCCAAAGCCAGGCAGCGTCGCGATAAAGTGATGTCATCGTAAACGTTTCCCCTCCCCCAGACGCACCCCCGCCCATTGGCTGTGCGCCCGAGGACCCGGGCCGGGGGAAGCTTTCCTTTGGCTCTGGGGGGGTTTTGTTATCATCACGTCCCCAGGGGTGGGACTAAAAGAGGAGCGGGGGCGGCCGGGGGAATGAAAAGGAGCGATTTGGCTTGGGACAAAAAGGGTTTAAGGGTGAGTAAAAATTGTTTTTTTTGCCTGGGCCCCCCCAAAACGCTGCCCGGGCCCCCATGGGTCCCTCCCGGGGGCCCCCAACCCTGCCCTTTGGGTCCCCTTTGCCTGCCCGGGGGGGGTCCCCCCATACGCCCTGCCCGGGGCCCCCCCATACCCCTTTTGCCTAAGCCCCCAAAAACGGCTCCCCGGGGCCCCTATTCCCCCACCCCCTGGGGCCCACCCCCTTTTTTTTCCCGCCTTTCCTTTGTGGCCCTACACGCCGCCTGGGGCCCTACACCCCTGCCTGTGGCCCTAAAAAATCCTGCCGTGGCCCTACACGCCATCCTGGGGGCCCTTTATACGCCTGCCTTTTGGCTCTATTTTGGCCTCCCTGTGGCCCTATTGTTTTCCTGGGCCCATTACCCTCCCGGGCCCCCTATACGCCTCCCTTTGGGGCCCTACACGCCACCCCTTGTGGCCCTTTACACCTCCCTGTGGTTTATAGGCTGCCGAGCCCCTAGCTATAAACCTCCCGGGACCCCCTAGCTATTTTCCCTGCCTGAGCCCCTAAGTATATACCTCCTGACCCCTTTTAGCAAATTTTCCCTCCCGGGCCCCCAATTCCCTATATCCCGGGCCTGAGCCCCTATAGCTATATACCTCCCGAGAGTGCCCCTTATATCTATTTCCCTCCCCTGAGTGCCCCTATATTTATATACCTGTCTAAGGGGACCCAAAAAACCCAAAACCCGCCTGATGAGAGGGCTATCTATATACCTGTCTAAATGAGGGGGCTTATTACTTATAAGTAAGGGGTTGCTGGAAATGTTTTGGGCTCTAAAATATTTTTGTCCAAATCCTCAGGGAAAGTCCCTGGCCGGGGGAAATCAGCTTTAAGGTTTGAACCGGATGGAGAAAAGGGAAAAAGGGAAAGTGATCGAAAAGGTGGGGTCCCCGGGAAAGGGGTCCCCCGGTGGGCACTAAAAAGTAACTGCAGTGTAAAACACTTATATGTCTGCAGGGGGTCTAAAAAACAAAATTTATTCCCCACCAAAATTTTTGGTCACTGGGGATTTGGGCGGTGGGTATATGTAAAACAGAGCCCGGGTTAAAAGCTGTAGTCCCCCAAAGTTTTTTGGGGGGGGGTTCCTCAGGGTCCCTTGGGGAGGTTTTTTGATCCTTTTGGGTTTTTGGTTTTTTAGGGGTGTTTTTAGTTAAAGGTAAATTTTCTGGGAGATTTGCTCCATGTATGGTGGATTATTTTCGACTGTTATTTTGGGGTATTGCACGTTAAATGGGGGGACGATTTTTTAAAAACGCAAATTTTGGGGACGCTGATTTTCCCTTGTCAAATTGGGCTGTGAAAAAAAATGGGCAGGATCTATGTGGAATGTGCAGAAAATTAGTGACAGGACCTGGCACAGGGGCGAGAGGAGTGTGTGTGTGTGTGTGGTGTGTGTGTGTGTGTGTGTGGCGGGGGGGGGGGGGATTTTTTTGGGAGGGGGGAGGGGTTTTTTTGGGGCGGGGGGGGGGGGGGGGGGGCCCCATTGGGTTTTACTTTCCCAGCGCACCAAAATGCCTTGTCCCAGCCCTGCCAGTGCTCATGAGATTTCAATATGGAAATCAATGAGCAAAAAAAAGTCCTACTGAATAGCTCAGAAACTATAAGTTACCAAATTACATAAAAAAAAAACAAAAAAAAAAAAACAACATTACTTATTAAAGGGTTTAAAGAGGATTAAAAAAAAAAAAAAAAACTTGTCTGCTTTCATCCATACACAGGACCACACCCGTCCATGGGCTGTGTGGGACATCGCAGCTCAGCCTAAAGCAACCTGTGCACAGGTGGGGCACTGTTTTTTTGGTTTTTTTTTAAAGGCGGCAGCCATGTTTTGTGATCTTGCCTGATCCCTTTCTACCCCTCCCCCTCCTCACACCATGAGTTAATATGGTGGAAAACACAGAATATGGCTGAGATCATGACTGGTGCTCCCTGTGGAGCTTCTGAGAGATGTTTTACAAGACACAGCACTTAATGACACGTGTCAGGAAGATCGAAACCTGCTAAAGACGTAGAAAGTGAAGACTCAGCGATGCAAGGTGAACGGTGCACTCAGCACTGCGCATTGCTGCATTAAGGTGGAAAAACCTGGAATTCTAAATCCTTGAATTAAACGGTATTCTAACATCCTATCTGATCCAGGAAAAGCTGAGTGACCAAGAAAATTCCAGGGATACTTCAGGTATCATCCAGCTGTCCCAGACTCCTGAATGGCAAATGTGTCCTGGATCGCAATGTAAAGTCCCTTGTACTAGTAAATGCTCCCACGCGGCAGCACTTTACCTGCTCATGCATTGCTGCACAAGTCAGCAGATCTGTTATTCGGGATGTTGGCTGGCAGACCATAAGTGAAATTCAATGGTGGCGATATCACCTGACACCCAGCTTTCCCAGAATCACATGTAACTAGGAAAGTGCTGAAATACGGAGTCACATTATTATGACCAACAGCTATTATCCACAGCAATCGTGCAGTATGGACAGCAGTTAGACAAGCTGGGAGTGACCCAATAAGGTAATGGTAGGTTGTCACAGTGTTCCTCTGTCCACTGCTGAGCAGCCAACAGAGATAAGTTTCAGTTCTCCTTGTGAAAGTTAGATCAGAACATCTCAGCTATATGGCGGTGTTACAGCAAAATCCTTTTTTTTTTTTTTTTACTGGAAAAGTAAGAAGGTAGGTAATTACATGGAGAATAAGCAGGACACATAAGCAAAGGTACTACATTGTAAGCTGCCAGAGGGAGAAGGAGATCAATTATGTACTTAACCCATTGCAGCAACACCAAGAGGTAACACTGAAGAAAAGAATTAGGAAAAAGGTATTTTTTACGCTAGAAACACTAAACATTATTTTTTGTGGATTTAGGATATGAGAAGGATTCAGGAAATTTACATGCATCACATACTACATAAGCAGATGATACAAGGAAACAAAAATAGGTCTCTATTACCTAACCTTTATTGCAAGAAGAAATTGATGAGGCGTTCCAGGACCGTAATCCGTTAAAAATAATCGAAATTTATTGAAGATAATAATAAAAACATAAAGATCCAAAGTACGGCATCTCCCCTCACAAAAAAGATGATGCCCAAAAGATAGATTTACGTGTTTCGGGCAGTTACATACCCTTATTATTATCTTCAATACATTTCGATTATTTTTAACGGATTACGGTCCTGGAACGCCTCATCAATTTCTTCTTGCAATAAAGGACTGGTTACACCGCTTGCTCCAGGCGGGATGTTGTTATGGATAATCCGGACACTGGCATCATATGGGTGAGCTGAAATGTGCATGTTTGCTTCTTCTTCTCTATTACCTAACACATTGAAGAAGCAAATACAAACATAGAAGGATCTTATAAATGTAGTGACTGTAAGAGGTTTTCCCCAAGGATGTAGACCCCAGCTCCAAAAAAACTTGGGACCAAAATCAATCCTTGCGACCGCTTGGTCCCCACTGCCGGAAAAAAATTAAAAACCCTAGGAAAACCCGCTAAACTTTCATCCCCTTCATAGGGCCCTACCAGTAGACGAACATCTGGCCTGGAATACCGAAAAAAAGTTGATTTTAATCACAGCAGGATGTTTATGGGACGTTAATTGAGTCTTCAGCCGAGCGATGGGAATATGATGTCACACTCCGTGTTTACTGAAAGAACGTCACAGTCGACCGTCAGCCAGAGCCAAACTGGACCCAGTGTAAAGGATATTGTGGAGGGAGCATGGAGTGGGATTCTGAAGCACGTCATTGACTGGGTGAGGTTTTCACATTCCAGACAGACATGAAATCCATGCTACCTCTGAAGTCCATCCAATGTACCCATAAGACGCCCCCACACTGCTTCCTGGAGGCCTCAGAAGAGTTAAAGGATATTCCAGTATTCCAGACTCCACACAAGGCAGCTGCCAGGGAGCAAATTAAGGACAGGCTATGCTCTGGTCAGGGTGTGTTACATATGACTCACCTCGCTGGCGTGTGTGCACATGGCTGCAGAGCTCACACATCATTACAGACAAAACAAAAAAAATCAAATGCGTACTTTATTTTTTTACTTGGCGCCGACACCAGAGTTCTAAATAGGTATAGAAGAGTGTAGAATACGACAGATTTTTGGCTTTCAAGAGCGTAATAACTTTTTCATAGAGTGTAATGCCCCAAAACTTTGTAGGGGCCCATAGAATGTAATGCGCCAAACTCGGCGCACTAAGCTCTATGTAATGCGCCAAAAATCTGTCTTATTCTACACTCTTCTATACCTATTTAGAACTGTGGTGTCTGCGCCAAGTAAAAAAACAAGTACACATTCGAATTCATACATGTCTCCCAAAGTGTCCGAAACAAACTACTAGCTCCTGGGCCATCCCTATAGATCTTCTATATACAACGTTAGCAGTAAAATGTCTACAATGTCCTACTGCTGTTGTCTCCAGTCAATGCTATATCTACAGAAAGGAGCTGTCACCACCACCCTCTCCTTCATAAAATAAACAGAGGGGTGTCTGGTCCTCTAAATAATACAGGATGTAAACTATAAGGTATGGTTTCTTTTTTTTTCGGTAAAAATCTATCATTAGCAGCAAGCAATTGGACATGAAAATTATGCAGACTCCTTTGTTTCCTGCACTGGTTAAAGGGGACCCATAAAAAATGCAGCTCAGACTATCAGCATCATGTTATAGCACAGCAGGACCGGAACAGATGAATATATTGTTTTCTGTAAAATGTTTCCATATAACTTAAAATGTATTGGTCAGAGTTCCTGCTCATTATGGGATTAGGAGTCTGGTAGGCGGAGTCAAAATCCTCCCTGTTTAAGCTTGCATTAGAGAAAGCAGGCAATCACCGATAAGAACCACCCACTGGACTAAACCATCTTTCCGAAGATGGAAAAGAATAAAAAATATTTTCTAACAAACATACATCAATCGACTGAGCTCCTTCTTTTCTACAACATCAATCTGCTGAGCTCCTTCTGTTCTATGGCATGATGACAGATCAAATCAGATTTTCATAATAAAAAAAACCCTGAAATATATATTGGTGAATGGGACCTTACCTTGTCATTATCAATTGCATACCTTACATTTTCCTGCTACTAATAGAAGATATAGTTTCAGGAGTCCTTGGCAGAGAAGTGTCCTGTTCTACTTATTTTTAGTCACATAACACACAAGCGGCCTAACAATTGGCTGTAAGGCTGCATTAGACTATCAGAGTAGGACTCCTCTCGGGCTAGGACTATCGTGAGCAAAATTTGCATTTGAAGGATTATGGTGACCTCTCCTATAGAGAGACTGTTTAACAAACCACAAAACTGTGTTTATTTCATAAGGGGGATAAAGTGGTGAAAGGTCCAGGCTCAGATTGACCAGCAGGGGAGCAGAGGAGACCACCAGTGGTCTCTTGGGCATGGTGGGACACTGAGATTATCAAGCCTGGGGCGGCTTTTTGGGGAGAAAGGGAGGCAGAAAGCAAGTGGCAAGTGCAGTCTGTGCTGTCACATACAAATTTTTTTTGGGGGGGCCCAAAATCCTCCACTGGGGGCCAAAGAAACACCGCCACGGTGGGCCCCAAAAATCACCCCCCTGGTGGTGCCCGATCACCGCCACTGGTGGGCCCCAAGAATCACCGCTCCACTGGTGGGGCCCCAAGAATCACCGCCACTGGTGGGGCCCCAAGAATCATCTCCACTGATGGGGCCCCAAGAATTAACTCACCTTGTGGGGCCCCAAGAATCACCTCCCCTGGTGGGCATCAAGAATCAGCTCCATTGGTGGTTCCTAGGCATCCCAGTTCAAAACTGGACAGGTCATCTTTATATTATGAAACCACAACAATTACCTGATAGATTGTCGAAACCTCTGTTTCTCAAGTTGCATGGAACTACAACTCCCAGCATGCTATCAGGTTCTTTATATGCAAAACAAAAGCAGGCAGACTTTAACAACAATGTACAGTATCCCTAATTTATAGTTCTTGTATAAACTCCATCATTGCTTAAATTACTATTTAGAAACAGAGAGTTTGATGGTTGAAGGCTTCAATTAGGCTGAGCTGCAGTACCAGCACCATCCACAGAGGCATAAATGGCGCTGTCTTACAGTGAAGGGGCTGTAGCTGATCCTTGGGGTTAGACCTGCATCAGTCACACAATGACCTACAGCTAGAATAAAATGGACTTTTTTTTTTTTTTTTTAACCAGCTATGGTCAGATTTATGTGCAGATTCCTATGACCCTTTTCACTTGGTTCATTGGACAGAAATTCGCAGCTGCAAGACTTTACTCGTTTGACATTTGTGTTAAACCGGTCTCAGTCTGGAGTCCTTTAAGAAAAAAATTCAAATTGGACATCTCTGTATGTTATGGTCTAAGGGCATCTTAAGAAAAAGGACAGGCAAGGAATGCAGAGGGCCATGTGATATAAAACCTCAAGAGGGTGGAGGCAGCGATATCAGACTCAATGCAGCATGTTCAGTAAATGAGCACAGATTCTTCTCAGTGAGTCAACACTGACCCCAAACTCCCCTTTGCTCAGTCAGTTCTTTTCTTTTCTTACAGTTAAATAGATTTTCAAACCTTTTCATAAAGTTAGCTTCTGGGAATCCGGTTACAGTAAATCCTTTGTGCCTTGGTCAGTGACCCTCGCCAAGTGAACTTCACTACCCTGCAGGGTTTTGTGTGCAGCATTAAATCCTGCCAGAGAGCGAGGCGTCTGAGAACCTCCATCATTCTCCTCCACTGCTGTGAGATCTCCACACAGGAAGGCCTCAAAGCCTCCCACTGTCTTGTATTACTCCAAAACTTTAAATTATAGATGAAGCTGTGTAGTTTAGAAATTTTTTCATGAGCCTTGGGTTAGAAAAAGTCATAGCAACCAGAAGCCATAAAGCCAGAGATCGGGCAGACGAGGGGATCAACTCTAGAGAGCATAAAGTCAGGCCAAGGGTTTCAGAGATAAACCCAGATAGCCTCCGTTTTCTAGAGTGGACCCTTCTTTCCCCAAGTGATGCCCAACATGCTGGGTAATGCAAAATGCAACATCTATGAGATTTTCATTGCAAACCTTCTAGCCTTCCTCCTGTGTAATGTGATAATGATTTTGGAAAGTTACAATTGACTTCTGTAGGGGAGATTCTCTAAGGCAGGGGTGTCAAAATGCGGCCCTCCAGCTGTTGGGAAACTACAACTCCCTGACCCATGTTAAGATTATACAAATGCATGATTGGGTTGTAGTTTCCCCAACAGCTGGGGGGCCCCCCATTTTGGACACCGTGCTCTAAGCCTTGTTTTACACCCTGGTTTTCCGCAAATTCTTTTTTGAACCCGAAAAAATTCGACTGAAACCCATTCCAAAACCCCGCAATGAAGGCCGTGCTTGGACACAACCGGGATTTTTTTTTGTCGGATTTCTAACGCTGAAATATAGAAAAAAAATTTCCATCGTCCAGTGGATTCTAGTACACTCCACCCCAATGTACTGGGCCAGCCGAAATCACACTACAGTTTTTGGTGCAAACCCACTGAAGCCCGATTGGTTTGGGCGCCATTTTGACTGGCGGGGGTATTTTGCCACAGGACCGCTGTCTGCACACCAACACAAGGCTTCTTTAAACTGGTTTCACCCGTTTTTAAATTGGGCACGAACAGGGGATATCAGTACCAGAGAAACAAAATAACCCTGGCCGCGGCCACTAACAAACAAAAAAAGGGTTTAGTCCTAACTACCAAGGCTGTGCACAGCCCCCTCAAACACCACACCCTCACCGACTCTACAGCTCGGGCTTCTCTCAAGCCTCTTGGGGGCCAGAGCCTCTCTCAGTCCTCCACTCACGGCAGCCACCACCCCCTAAACACCTTTAGTCTCAGCTTTTATAGGCCTCCGGGGATATGTCCAAAAGTGCCCGGGAAAACCCCGGATAACCCCACCCAACCATTCTACTCCCATAAAGCCGCCCCCGGGAAGGCTGAAAAGCCAAACAATTATAAACGCTCCCAACCACTTAGTGGTGGCTGACAACCCCTATGGTTTGGCTTCTATCCCCCCAAGGACAGGTAACCTTGGTGGCGGGGTGCTTGCAATCCCGCGCACACCCTCTGTGGCAGAAACATGCGACACCAGGGTCGCTCGCCAACCACTAAAAACAGAGGTGCGGCGATGTTAAAATAGCGTCTACTTTCAGATTCACACAGTATTATCTAACAGGATAATTTAGAATGTAGGGAATTTAGAAGTGGATGCATAGGAAGATTGAGGAAGAGCGCACAATGTTGGGGTCTGTTGGGATAGATTTGAAACGTCCTAGTTTACAGTTGGGGCTATTTTCACAGGGGGTTTAAAATTTGGGGTGAAATTTCCCCGGGTATTTGGGGCGTACGCGCTCAAAACACGAAATGCGCCCCAGCCTTTACTTAATCCACATTCTCATAGAAACTAGGATTACTCTCCCTCCCGCTCTAAAATAAGCCACGGGGGAAAAGTACTGTCAATTTCTACGGCGAAAAACGCGCCATTAGTAATGCATTCTATGGGGCCGGGGGGGCGTCGCTCCCCCCCCCCCCCGCGGGAGCTCACCCAACGCGGGAAAAAAATTGCCGGTGAACTTAACCTTAAAAGAGACAGAGGTATGTTTTTGACACGCTTTACTGTTTTTGGGGGCTGTCTTGATTGGGGGCAGTTTTTATTGCCCAAGGCGGCCGGCGGGGCTCCCTTTTCATTTTTTGGGGCTTTTTGGGGCGGGGGGAAAAGGGGTGGCTGGTTTTTTTGCAGGGGGATGGGAGGGGGCGTGGGGCCGGAAGGGGCTCCCCTAATGCAGAGTAATTTGCTCTTTGTCACATATTTGATCAGATATGTATTCTTTATTTGCATGTATGGACTGTGATATTTTTTACTTCTGTTAATAAAAAATTTATTTAAAAAAAAAAAAAAAAACATTGCCGTGTAGACATAGTCTAAGGATGAATTCACCTTTTTTTCAATCTTACTTGCATCACATTTTGGGAAGGGGGCCCAAAAACCACAAATGGGTACAAGCCTTTCCAACAGACTCTCTCACTTTGTAGGTTTCATTCCTGGTTTTGGCTTAGGGTATGTTCACACGATGTACTGCGGCGCGTACAATACATTGTGTGTTTCACGTATTCGCTGTGAATAATTGACATGTCGCTTATCTCCCCGCGCGTACAATACTACATATTTAGGCTGAGAGAGGAGGCGTAATCCATAGTTCTCTCTGAGAACTATGGATTACCGTAATTTCGGCGCACATCTCCTCCAAAATTACGCCGTTTGAACATTATCTTACAAATACTGAAGCAAAATACACATTAAAAAAAACACAGTTTGATCCCAGCACACGAAAACTGTCAGATTTTCGATGGTTTTTGCATTTTGAAACCACTGGAAATCCGACCGTTTAAGCAGCCCATAGCCTTAAATAGAAAAAGAGACATGTAGTCTACACAGGTCGTTTTTTCCCGATTGTTTTCTGGCACCGGCGGATTTACTAACATGTTTCTAACTACGCCGACATTTTGCCATCAGTTTCCTGTACAATCAATTGTATGGGCCGACGGCAAAAAAATGAGAACCGATTGTGGTTTTTGACAAAACAGTGACATAAAACCGCAGTCGTGCATCAGACAAAATGCGGTCGACTTTCGGACTGATGCATATCTATGGGCTTCAAGCATATTTAGGACATGTCTACAAAGCAGAGGTTTCCCGTAGGATTTTAGTATTTTGAAACCGCTGAAAATCCGACGGAAAAACATCCACATAGACTTTAGTACAAAAAAGACCTTTAGTCTACACAGGTCGTTTTTTTCTGCTTATTTTTGGGCGCCGGCGATTTTAGGAACATGTTGTAAAAACCTATGGCATCCAGAGGAAAATTTACTATTGAAGTCTATGTAAACTGCCAGACGGTTTTTGGATTTTTTTGGCAGCAGTTTTTGGACAGATTTGGTGAAAAACTGCCCAAGTGTTTATACAAGGCATATGAATTTTGCATACATTAAAACTAGACCAAAAACCTCAACAAAAAACCCAAAACCACCCAAAAAAAACCTCGTCGGAAACCCAGCTGCTTTGGACAAAAATCTGACAAAATACTCTAGTTCAAAGCGTATTCTAGGTTTTGGTTTTCGATGAGTCTTTTGTCCTATACTGTTTAGACCGAGCCTTAGACCTATTACTTAGCATCAATCTCAAAGGACAAAAGTCCAACACAATATACTTAACGGGGTTTTGCCACAAAGTGAGTTCCTTACCTACTTATAAGCTCAGGGGAGAATATAAACAAAGCATGCTGAGTCATGAATGGCTGCAGGGGTGAGAGGGAGGGGGGTGAGCAGAGAGCGAGGAAGCAGGGAGCGTCTCAAAAGTTTACTCAGATAAAAACAATAAAATATTGGATTAACTATACAGCAGACACACTCAAACACTGCACATTCTACCCAGCCCCTTGCAAGCTCCTTCATGTTCCCTGTCATCAGATAAGAAGTGTTTCACGCAAGCGCGGACAGATCAGCTCCCTGTCAGCTCCTGGTCGTGTCTAATGTAAACTTTCAGGAAACTAAGGGGTATTGAGCAATGCTGTAGCTCTCACAGGCTTCACTTTTTGTAATCACATATATTTAGAAAAGTGATTAAATACCCATTTTGGAGGATCCCACATCAACATTACATCGTGGCAAAACCCCTTTTAAGCGTGACATTGCCAATCCAATATACTTTAATTGCCAAGTTTGATTAACTTTAGTTTGTGACTTCTCTAGTGTCAAAATAACAAGGTTTAATCCTATAAGAGATCATTGTCTCAGGCTAAAATGAAAGCACATAGTCTCCACGATGACAAGCTGATCATTGGGTGGCCTTCTGCTGGGATCTTCAATGATTAGCAATCTCTGGAAGAACCCTCACCTCATGTCTCTTTCCTCCTCCTTTGTAGATTGTAAGCCTTGGCGGGCAGGGTGTCCTCTCCCTCTATACCAGTTGTTAGTCATTTATCGTCACCATAGTACTTGTTTGACCTATGTTATGCATGTACCCCCCTCAAATGTACAGCAACCCGGCATTAATGTTGCTTTAAATTAAATAATAACACGAATTTACAACGCCTCCGCAGGGGAAATGAAGAACTACAGAATAATAATTGGAGTGAAATTCTCTGGGAGAAACAATTCACTGCACTTTTTTGCTCTAATATATCTGTAAACCTTTAGATGAGGCTCTAAAACAGGGAATCATAACTAAACAACTACTTTACCAAGCAAAAATCATGTCTTTTCAGACATGAACCATGATAGAAACATTTTAATCTGGTTCATTTTTTCCTATCCAATTCTCTAGTTTCGCATCAGACGATAGGTGGTAGAGATCTAGTGGTTTCTAGCCATAAAAAGTTAAATTATAAAATTTTAAACACTTCCTGCTACCAGTAAGGGGAGCTTAGACCCTTACGAATACGGGTTTAGAATAGATTTCAATGTATAAAAAATATACAATACTCACAAAAAGTTAGGAAAATGTTGCTTTTGGTTGAATTTTCAGAATGAACATAAATTTTTATTTTTTTTTTTAAATGAACTAAATGAGACCAGCTCTTTACTTTAGGAAGAACATGTCCAACTGTTCAGTATTTCAGAACAACTTGCGGGTCTCTAACAAGGAGCTTAATGGCAAAATTCCCAAGAGGTGTTTGATCCCTGAAAATCGCCCAATAAATTTAGGGGATCAATTTGAATTGGGATTTAAACGGTCGTCCTCATCACACTGTTCACATTTTTACATCATAAGATCAAGACAACGCCTTACAATTGAGGTACAGTACCTCGCCATTGCGAGGCTTCGAGCAGGATGTGTCACAGATTGTCTTCAGCAGGTTGCAACAGAGAGACTGGAAGAGTCACAGAGAGGCAAAGAAGTGGACGTCTTTTGGCTCCATCACACACTGATGACCGCTTCATTGTAAACAATGCCCTGCGGAACTGGATGATGAATGCCACCCAACTCCGGCACGTTTAAGAGAGGTGAGAGGCAACAAGGTGTCACGTCAGACCATTCATAACCGTTTACATCAGTGAGGTCTGCGTGCTAGACGACTGGCAAATGTACCTGACCTGGCTGATGCATAGCGCTCTCAATGACTTTTCCGGCATTGTTGGCGGCCATAATTTCTGCTTAGAATGAATCAACTTTCATTTCTGTACAGCACTTAGACCCACTTGTCCCTCATCCAGCTTAGATGCTCCCTTGTCCATGCAAGAATGTGATGCCTGTGCCTAGTAATGTGGTCAGGTCGTCTATAACGCAGACCACTCTGAAGTAAATGGTTATGAATGGTTACAATGAAGTGGTCATCAGTGTGTGATGTCCAAGACGTACACTTCTAGCTTTTTTGACTTCCACCTCTGTACCGCTGATGACACCCTGTGACACTCTAAACTCAGTGGCCCCTTCCGTCTGAGCGCATCCTGCTTGAAGCCTCACAATGGTTATGAATGGTTACAATGAAGTGGTCATCAGTGTGTGATGTAGCCAAAGGACGTACACTTCTTAGCTTTTCTGTGACTCTTCCAGTCTCTCTGTATCCTGCTGATGACACCCTGTGACACTCTAAACTCAGTGGCCCCTTCCGTCTGAGCGCATCCTGCTTGAAGCCTCACAATGGCAAGGTACTGTTGATCAATTGTAAGGTGTTGTCTTGATCACATGATGTCAAAATGTGAACAGCATGATGAGGAGGACTGTTTAAATCCCAAGTCAAATTGATCCCTTAAATTCATTAAACGATTCAGGGATCAAACACCTGTTATGACTTTTGCCATTAAGCTCGTTGTTACAGATCAACAAGTTGTGCAAAAAATACTGAAACATTGAAGAGTTGGAGATGTGCATTTGAAAGTTAAGAGATGATTTACAAAAAAATTTCAAGAAATTTTATGTTCATTCTGAAGTTTCAACCAAAAGCCGAATATCATTAACTTTGTGTGTGGACCGTATAGTAAGATTCCCATAGTTCCTATAATAGTGGCTTCGCACAGACATTTTATTAGTTAACTACAGGCAGTCCCCGACTTACACCGTTCCGACTTACATCTGTCCCTTAGTTACAAACGGAGACTTATGGGGCTGCTGGCACTTGTAGTTCCATGTTCCACAGCAGATGGTAGCTGTGGAACGACAAGTTCCAGCATGCCAAAGCAGCACATGAGGTGAAATCCTCTTAACAGGGGCACAGACAGCAAAACAAATGTAAAAACCCTTCCCTGCACTATGCAAATTAAAAAAAACTTTTTGTGCTGGAGTTACATTTAATACATATACCTGTTCCACTTACATACAAGTTCAACTTAAAGGGGTTTTGCCACAATGTCATTTCATACCTCCTGCATCCAGCTCTTCAGCTCTGTGTGCTCAGAAGGGGGCGTGTGTGATTTTTTTGAATTGCCTATCATGTGACCCAGCAGGATTACCACCAGGCCTTTCCTCTCCCTGGTCAAATTAAAGAATGTTTGGGCTTGTTCACACTTGAGTTTTCACTCCGTGTTACAAGCGCTTTGTAGAACCGTCTTGGGGACCGACAGAGTGGACCGCAAGACGGATCTAAACAATTAGCAGTGAGTTTATCACTGCTCGCTATTAGGAAGACGCAGCGGCGTTCAGAAGACAGATCGCCGCTGCGTGTTTCAAAAGCGCCGCTCGGGTCCATCTTGCAAAGAATTGACATGCAATTCTTTTCAAGACGGACCCGAGCGGCGCTTTTGAAACACGCAGCGGCGATCTGTCATGTGAACGCCGCTGCATCTTCCGAATAGCGAGCAGTGATAAACTAACAGCTAATTGATACATCCGTCATGGGGTCAGCTCTGTCGGTCCCCAATACAGTTCTACAAAGCGCTTGTAACACAGAGTGAAAACTCAGAGAGAACAAGCCCTTAAACTGAAGAACTGAAAATAGCTCAGAGGTAAAACTTTTGCCTTCAGGCACAAGGGTCCTCGGTTCAAAGATGTGGATTTTTTTTTCTCTTTATTAATGCACACACCTCATTGTGGTTTCTTTTTTTTTTTATTTGTACTGTTTGACTAATTACTAAGGAGTACAGAGGACGGCAGTAGAGTGACAGCACCTGGGGATTGAACACTCAGTAGCTTCCTGAGAGGAGAGGTGATGTCTGAGCATGTCTGACCAGAAGTGAGGAGCTCTCAGTCTTGATCGTATCCCCTGGAGACGAGCTGTAAACAATAGATCACTAAAGGAGCAGCTAAAACAAAAACGGTCCAGAATTTTTAATAATGATGGATGGTGAAAATGTTTATTATTTAATTTACAAACTTCCCACGTTACTTTTACTTCGTGGCAAAACCCCTTTAAGAACAAACCGACAGTCCCTATGCTGTTTGTAACACGGGGACTGTCTGTATATCTGTGTAAGGAATTTGGAGTTATATAACTATATTAGTTATAGTTTAAGTTATATTAAACAATGAAATCAGCAAAGATTGAGGATTCTCTTTAAATTTACATAGCTCTGCACTCTAAATAAAGCAACTTCTGATTTAGTAAATGCACATCCATAGTCACTGCCTAAGTATAAAGAAAACCAGATCCGGCATTTTTATAAATTATTTAATGTACATTCACACAGTAAATAGCATGTGGCTTTCTTCTCTTGTGAAGACAATCACAATGTCACGTGAAGCAGATCTGGTTGCAACAACCAAACATGGCAGTACATACAGCCAATATACTTAAAATACAAATAAAATCTCCCAATGTTCATGTCTGTATCCTAATAATAAATGTAAGCCCCAAGCTCAGCTCACAATATCTGAAATCAATGATTAACCCCATTTCTAATGAGGTCTCTGTCATAAACCGCAAAAAGCAGCGTTGAAGGAGTTCCATGAAAGTAGAAAAAAGTCTGCACCCTGCTCAGGAACAGCGTCACTCTTGTCCATAGTTTGTGTCAGATATTGTATGTTAGCCATATTTCATTGAAAAGTTGCAGTGCTGCAATATGTGCTACAGCCTATACACAAGAAGGGCACTATTTCTAGCAAACAAAAACTTGGCAACTCGCTTTCAGTAGTCACCAGAACATCTAAAGCAGCTTCTAATCTCATAAATTTATGGCATATCCATAGGATTTGTGACGACTTTATGATCTGTTGGGTTTGACCTCAGGAACCACAGTGCTGGACTTTTCACGGTCTCTACTCAATAGCACCCCTGCCACCCTTTTTGGGTACTACATCACAGCTATATTCAAGCCTGTGGGAAGAGTGCCATTCTCCGCGAAATAGATGGCCAGGAAACAACAATGACCCACCACAGAGATGTCATCTTCATTCTCAGGATCTGTTGAGGTCCCAAAGGTTGAACCCCAACTTATCATAAAGTGATGACATATTCTAGCAATGTCATAGCTTTAGGAGGTAGGAACATCCAATTACGAGCAAGAACAAAAGTATAAAATGGCCCATATCCTAGACTCTTGTGAGTCTCCGGACGCATGCATGCACTAGTGCCATGTCCTTGGTCCTTATGGGTCTGTATGACAGGTTGTTTGGTGCCACCATGAGACCACATATTTTATAAAAAACACTTCTAAAAGATTGCATGCCCAAAAAAAACAGTCCAACAAGTTATAGTGACTAGGATTCTGGAGAAGGGTCGTTGATCCAGGGATTTATTCTGATTGCTGATTTGGAGTCTAGAAGGATTTTTTTCCCTAAAATGAGGACAATTGGCTTCCATCTCTTGTGGGGTTTTTTGCCTTCCTCTGGATCAACACTTTAGCACAACAGGCTGGACTGGATGGACGTCTTGTCTTTTTTCGGCCTTACAAACTACGGTATGTAACGTCTTCCGCAGCGAAAATGAACCACAAGATGGAAAATATAGGCTCAAGGACCGCAGTGGTGGCCATATTACATAATATGACCTTGTTCATGACATTTAAGTACAGGGGAGAAGTACTATACTCCAATCAACCTGAAATTTAAGGCTGACCTTTAACTGAACAGCTCCAATGGGAAAGGTAATGCCAAGCTCTTCTCGATCACAAAAACCTATTTGTTACATAGGTTTATGACTGAAAGATTTATGCCCATTTTTAGATCTATTTTAGTGAACTTCATTAGCATCCCTCTTCTATGAAACCAGCAAGGGATTAGTGGTCCTTTGAAGGTACTATGAAAACCTGCACAATGCCAAATAAGGGTGAGCCGTCCGCGGCGTCGAACGTGGGTGATGAGACGTCTGCAAGACGCTAGTTTGGCATAAATCTCTTACTGGGAGGAGCACTCTGCAAGCCATTTACTTCTCTAATCTTCATTGTATATTCTGGCAAAAAAAACATAAGCTCTGATCTGGTTTTCTGGAAACAAAACAGTGCCTGGAACCTGGGTGACCTATTTTACATTGTTCCCGGGTCTTCTTGTCAACAGGGAAAATTTCACAGGGAATCCTATCTTCCCGAACAACGAGGCAGCTTCAAAAGGAAGCTGAATAGCGGATTAAGTGATTAATTAAAACATCCCAATGACAAGTCAATGAAAGTCAATCTACAATTTTGGGACAAGTCAGAGTTTTTGGAGAGAGAGCACTGGTGTCTTATTAGTTTATTTCTTTTGAGTGTATTTCATCAAAGAATAAAAATGTATAAAAGAACGGTTTAACTGAATGGCTCAAGCCCCCAGCAAATACAGATCAGAAGTTCCCAGACAAAACGCTGCTCACTGAGTGCCTCCCTAAGCAGGTTGGACCCTGAAAAGGATGGGACCTTTAATCTCTCCTACTTAAGCGACAAATTCCACTTTAGACCAACGGCAGCTGAAAGGAACACACTTGGCACAGGAGTCAATGTCTTGGAAGTTCATTGTCTGCTAACAAAACCATATACGCTCGACCAGTGAAAGGACCTTTACTCACATAATGGTCGGACTGTATCGATAATTCTCTGGATAATAAAAGGATTAAAAAAGAACAAAAACTATAACAGTTTCATTCATTTCAAGTAAAAATGGTGGAGTGGTTTTTATTCAGTGGCTGACTGGTGCCCCTCTCGTTGTGCCCAGTACTGACAATATGTATCGTCAAAGAGCTCTTTACACTGGATGTTTGCGTTCAGCTTGGCACAGATGAGAAAAGAGCCTGCCATTTTCCGGTGCAGAGAGTATGTCTCTTCAGGTGGGGGTGTCAGTCTGTGTTTTAGCATGACCGGGATTAGGTCATGAATCCTTTTAGTTGTGTTTTGGGTGCCAAAATTGAATGACTGCTCTGAAGCAAAAGCCTCTCCGAGAATCATCACAGCATCTATGTGGGCCTCTTCAAACACCTGAGAAGAAAAAAAATATGGATGAAAATGTAGTGCATATCCTGAAGCAATGTGTATAAAAACAGAGCGGGCAACTTAATGCCAATATGAAATAATACCAAGACAATCGCTATTCGTCCTTATAGAAAACACACAAATTCCTAAAAGAAAGAAGAGTCTTTTATTGGACTTCTTGAAACATCCAAGAGCGACATAGAACATCTCACCCTTAATGTATCAGGGGTGGCCAAAGAGTAGACCATCATCATCAGCTGGGGCCAGTAAATCTTATGCAAGGCCAACGGGTTGTTCTCTCTGCCCGCTCTCGGTTGACTCGTGTTTCAGCTTGAATGTTGTGTTATTCCCTATTGAATTGCTTATTGGTAGAAGACAGAGGCTTGTGAGTTTCAGCTGGAGCCATTGACTGTGTAGGTCTCACATACATGGCTAACACAGGCAATCACAGAGAAGAGCAGAAGGGAGAATGCACTTGGGATCATGTGAGGAAGGAATGGAAAGCTGTGCAGTAGATGCAATACTTACTGTGGCTCTATTATGGGATTATGTTATATCACCAAAGTTACACATGTTCTCTTCCTGAAATACTAGATCCCATACCCAAAACATTTTTGGCCATACCTGATATAATTACCATTAGGGAGTTAATGTTGCTCCTTGGGATAAAGTGAGCCTACTAAGCCATGCAAAGGTTCCAAGAAAAATATTACATGTAAAAAAAAAAAAAAAAAAAAAGCCCTCTAGTCTCTAGTGCCATCTATTTCAGTAACATCCAACCCATTAAAAGACCCTTGAAATATGACTAGAGAGCACTGTGGGGCCTATTGGTCTCCCTACACCTTCACAAGATAAAGCCCTAAAGCTTCCCATATACCTTTAATTGATGTTGGTAGACTGCTTATTCAGGCAACAGCTACTCTTCCTAACTCCCCAATGCACACGCACACTCCATTCATGTGCTTTCATGTGCTTTCATGGAGGAAGTCTAGCCCCCTAAAGTTATATCAAAGGCCTCTGGCCCAGCCAGCTTGAACCCTGCTCTGAACTGAAGAGGGGCAAGAACCCCAGAACGGCTGTATAAAAGCTTGGATAAAACAAACGTCTCTGTCAATATGAAAAGCCATTGCTCTCTGGCTGATCTCTACTGGCTGCCAATACAGACCATCAATCTGCATTTGCTACCCAAGTAGGAGGTCAACATCAATCCAAAATATGCCAAAGAGTAGGAGGAAATGCATATTATATATATATATATATATATATATATATATATATATACATATATACCACACACATATATATATATATATATATACATACATATACACATATATATATTATATATACATATCACACACACACGATTATTCCTTGTTAAAAGGAGAAATATATATGTGTGTGTGTGATATTCCTTGTTAAAAAATAAAATATATAGAAATCTATATAGTTTTCAATTTATCTATATATATATACATAGATACATATTTATATACATCTAGCCTCTCTTTTTTAACAAGGAATAATTGTGTTCATGTACTTTAGAGGGAAGTTGGTTGAATTCCACACTGGATTAGTTATGCTGTCTTATCCCATTGAAGACAAATGCACACTCAGCCAAGCAGAGTATACACAAGTATGGGGAGGGGGCTGTGAGCATAGCTTTTGGCTGAATTAGTGTTTGATTAACAGCAATTAATGGTATAGCTTTAGGGCTTTATCGTCTATCAAATGTCAGAATAGGAAGGTGCAATATACTTAACAGATAAAAGCTCATACAATTATTATTAAAAGTTTTCCTTCACTAACCATGTAATAAAAAAATTAAATCTCTTATCAGCCTCTATTACAAATCAGGGTCACCATGTAAGGTTGTAAGGTGGGGTCTGCTGTGGAACAATACTCTTTTTCCAGCCAGAAAAGTGAGGCATTCTGAAGCCCAGACATTTCCAAGATGGAAAATACAGTTATAAAGGAAGCGATTAAGAAGTAAAAACCCGCATTGGTTTAACTAAAGCGTTCCTAGTATAATATAGGTAAAACCATGGATACAGCCTCAACGGCTTCATAGCATCCTACCTTTCTGACTCGAAAACCAGGTCTCTATAAAACTTAAATAAAAAAAAATTAAAAAAACCACATGCTGAAGAGAAATATATATATATATATATATATATATATATATATATATATATATATATATATATATTATATATATATATTATATATAATATATATATATATATTACATACATATATACACACAGGGTACTGTGGACAAGAAAAAAAAGAAGCCCTCCACCTAGCAGGAGTTCTTCCACATGTCATTCCAGGCATGGTTCATATCACCATCAAACGGTACAGTAATGGAAGCTGAGATAGGAGGAGTCGCTTGAACTTGTAGAGCAGTTACTTTGTTACCCACAAAAAAGTAAAGCCATAGGTGACCACAGTTCCTCTCTGTGGCAAACAAAGAAGAGGAATACTATAGCAACTGTTTGATATGAATACCTGCCCAAACAGCTACAGTAAAGAGAGCGGTCATGAAATGACTTTATGAAGCAGATAAAAGCATGTTGCATCCATGACACAGCTGTGCTTGAAAGTTTGTAAAGAATTTAGAATTTGCTATATATCTGCATGAGTTTGACTTAAAACAACACCAGATTTTCACACAGGTCCTAAAGGTAGAAAAAAAGAACCACATCAAATAAATGAATCACTGAATAAAATAACCAAGTCTACAATTTTGAAGCAAAATGATTCAATATCACATACCAGATATATATGAACTTTCTGGATTAGCAGATAATTTGAAAGTGAAATTAAAGTCAGGTATTTTTAACCAATGGCATGACAATCAGATGTGTTATCTAAATAGATCCTGCCACATAGATTATGCCCTCCTGGCTGAGGGCAGCACTAGCCAGTGTCAGACCTGCTGTTTCCAGCGCTGTGCCGTTATTCTGTAAAATGCTGGAGTTTTAGAGCATTTACCCCTCAAATCTTATTCATGAGCAGGTGTTGGCCCCGCCCACCAAAGGCCAGCCCCGCCCACTGACAGTTACTCACATGTTTCTACCTATTCAAAGTAATAGGTTTATCAGTTCGGGGCTAGTCTCAGGTGGGCGGGGTTTGAAAAAAAACTCTCTCTGAATGACTTTTCTGACTGAAAACTGCAGATTTGAGCACTAAATACTCAAAAACTAGTGCATCTTACAGAATAAGGGACACAGCAGTGGAAACAGCAGGTCTGACACTAGCTTGTGCTGCCCTCAACAAGGGAGGCATAATCTATGTGACAGGTTCTCTTTAAAGAACAGGGATCTATCAAAGTCTGATCTTCCCAGACATGTTTATGGAAGTGTGCAATTGCACAAACAAAGGAGATTTCTGAAAACATCAGAAGTAGAGTTGTTGATGCTCATCAGGCTGGATAAGTTTATAAAACCATCTCACAGTCAGGTAGACTGTGTACTAATAGATAAAACTCATGACCATTATACTTGTAACTCTCTCCAGCAGTGGTTGACCAACAAAGATCACACCAAGAGCGAGGTGTACAATAGTCTGCAAGGTCACAGAAGAACCCAGGGTAACCTCTAAGTAACGAACGGCCTTTCATACATTAGCTAAGGTTAATGTTTGTCCAACATCAGAAAGACACTGAACACCAATGGTGTGCATGGCGGGATTGCAAGGGGAGAACAACTGCTCTTCAAACAGAATATTGCTGCCATTCTGCAGTTTACCAAGCATCACCTTGACAAGCCAGAAGGCTATTGGAACAATACTATTTCAGCCTATAAGCGTTTCACTATCAGTGACATTTGGTGGTGTTTGCATCACGGATTGTGCCTGTTTTGCTGCATCTGGGCCATGGCTTGCCATCATTAATGGGACAATAAATTCTGAATTCTACCAGCAAATTGTGAAGAAAAAGGTTAGGACATCTGTCCATGAGCTGAGTCTCAAGAGAACATGGGTGGGAACGACGCTAAGCACACAAGTCGTTCTAAGAATGGTGAAAAAAGAGTAAAGTTAAAGTTTCGGAATGGCCACATCAAAGTCCTGACCCTAACTCAATAGAAATGCTGTAAAAGGAGCTGAAGCGAGCCGTTCATGGAAGGAAACCACTAACATATCAGAGGTGAAATCATTTGTACAGAGGAATGGCCATAAATTCCTCCAAGCCAATGTGCAGGACTAATCAAAAATCAATTGAATATGGAACATTAATTTGCCTGGAGTAGATTTTCAATGCAATGAATTAAGTGTGCTTCATGTGATCATAGGTTTTATATGTTCTATACTGTTATTTGTAAAGTTACAAGAAACGTTGGTATGGCTTCACTGAAAATGGTTTTGAATAATATAAGCAACCAAAAATTATCTAGTCTGAGGATGTATTTATGAATGACTGGAATTGAGGTGAGAGGATAAACCAACACTAATGGCTCTACATACAGTGGTGGCCAAAAGTATTGGCACCCCTGAAATTCTGTCAGATAATACTCATTTTCTTTCTGAAAATGATTGCAATCACAAATTCTTTGGTATTATTATCTTCATTTAATTTGTCTTCAATGGAAAACCACAAAAAGAATTGTCATAAAGCCAAATTGGATATAATTCCACACCAAACATAAAAAAGGGGGTGGACAAAAGTATGGGCACTGTTTGAAAAATCATGTGATGCTTCTCTAATTTGTGTAATTAACAGCACCTGTAACTTACCTGTGGCACCTAACAGGTGTTGGCAATAACTAACTCACACTTGCAGCCAGTTGACATGGATTAAAGTTGACTCAACCTCGGTCCTGTGTCCTTGTGTGACCACATTGAGCATGGAGAAAAGAAAGAAGACCAAAGAACTGTCTGAGGACTTGAGAACCCAAATTGTGAGGAGGCCTGAGCAATCTCAAGGCTACAAGTCCATCTCCAAAGACCTGAATGTTCCTGTGTCTACCGTGCACAGTGTCATCAAGAAGTGTAAAGCCCATGGCCCTGTGGCTAACCTCCCTAGATGTAAAGCCCATGGCACTGTGGCTAACCTCCCTAGATGTAAAGCCCATGGCACTGTGGCTAACCTCCTTAGATGTGGACTGAAAAGAAAAATTGACGAGAGATTTCAAGATTGTGCGGATGGTGGATAAAGAACCTCGACTAACATCCAAACAAGTTCAAGCTGCCCTGCAGTCCGAGGGTACAACAGTATCAACCCGCACTATCCGTCGACATCTGAATGAAAAGGGACTATATGGCAGGATACCCAGGAAGACCCCACTTCTTACTCCGAGACATAAAAAAACCAGGCTGGAGTTTGTCCAAACTTACCTGAGAAAGCCTTAAACATTTTGGAAGAATGTTCTCTGGTCAGATGAGACAACAGTAGAGCTTTTTGGGAAAAGGCATCAGAGTTTACAGGAAGAAAAAAAAAAAAAAAAAAGTGGCATTCAAAGAAAAGAACACGGTCCCTACAGTCAAACATGGCGGAGGTTCCCTGATGTTTTGGGGTTGCTTTGCTGCCTCTGGCACGGGACTGCTTGACCCTGTGCATGGCATTATGAAGTCTGAAGACTACCAACAAATTTTGCAGCATAATGTAGGGCCCAGTGTGAGAAAGCTGGGTCTCCCTCAGAGTTCATGGGTCTTCCAGCAGGACAATGAACCAAAACACACTTCAAAAAGCACTAGAAAATGGTTTGAGAGAAAGCACTGGAGACTTGTAAAGTGGCAGCAATGAGTCCAGAACTGAATCCCATAGAACACCTGTGGAGAGATCTCAAAATGGTAGTTTGGAGAAGGCGCCCTTCAAATCTCAGGGACCTGGAGCAGTTTGCCAAAGAAGAATGGGCTAAAATTCCAGCAGAGCATTGTAAGAAACTCATTGATGGTTACCGGAAGCGGTTGTTCGCAGTTATTTTGGCTAAAGGTTGTGCTACCAAGTATTAGGCTGAGGGTGCCAATACTTTTGTCCGGCCCATTTTTGGAGTTTTGTGTGAAATGATCAATGATTTGATTTTTGTTTCATTCTTTTTTGTGTTTTTTCATTGCAAGCAAAATAAATGAATATATTAATACCAAAGAATTTGTGATTGCAATCATTTTCAGGAAGAAACTGAGTATTATCTGACAGAAGTGCAGGGGTGCCAATACTTTTGGCCACCACTCTAATTATTGGTTGGTCACGAATATTTTTATACAACTAAAAGAGAAGGTTCACATACTTTTGCCACTGACATGTCAATATGACAATATGTGATATTGGTCATTTATTTTGAGGAAAATGATCTAAGTCTAAAACGTTTGACTCATTTGTTTGATTTGGTTCTCGTTATCAATGACTTACGTGTTAAAACCTGATGTAGTTCTAGGTCAAATCTAACCAGAAACCGATAACTTTGAAGAACCACTGTACATATCAATGAAGAGGAGTAAAGCGGAACAAGGCATAAAATCCAGCAGAGGCTCCGAAAGGATGAGATTTCTGAAGACAGAGAATGCCATGGCTGGATGAACAGACTGGAGCTGAATGATACGCTCATCTGTCCCATTTGTCATGGTGACAATTAATCCCGCAGTCGGTGCACAGCTCTGGTTACAGGAGGTATCTGCTGTGCTATAATCTGCAATGTACCAGGTCATCACTTTAAAGAGATGTTCCAGCCCTTTCTGCCCATCAAATCCCCAAAACTCACAATAGTCCTCGAGAACAGGACTGCCTTGAATGTTTCGCAGCTCAGAACATGTAACAATGAAAACATAACCCAGCAATGTACCGTACAGCGTCTGGACATAACCCAGCAATGTACCGTACAGGGTCTGGACATAAACCTAGCAATATTCTGCACAGTGTCTGAACACTCTGCTATGTGGACAGCATGTACTGAGCAGTGCAGACATGATGCTTTGTAGTAGTATACACTGGCACTAAATGTACAACCCCTATAGACACAGTCACAGTTCAGGGACAATACTTCTGGCCATTCAGCATCAGCAAGTGGACATCCCTCCACCAGGACATTATCTTAAAGGGGTTATCTCACTACATTGATTCATCTTACCTCAGTTCTGTTTTTTTGGTTTCACTTTGAATTCAGGGGCGTGTTTACTGGCTTCCACTGGGCTGCAGTAGAAGCCAGGTCTGTAGCTATAGCAACCAGTGCTGTCAGCCTATCAGGATAGATCAATCAGGTCTGTAGCTATAGCGACCCGAGGAGCTGATGCAGCCCATACAAGAGGGGATATCTAGGAATAGGCAGGACACTGTTGATATATATTGCAAAGTGACTTGTTTTTGCAAGATCTTTAACATAAAAAGCAATCCTTGTAGTGAGACAACCCCTTTAAGGATGTTCTTATTTATATCCATAGATGGCAGTTTAACTAGTTGAACACACACATCAGATGGGTGAACCTATAACCAGCTTAAAAAGAGCAATGAACTGAGATCTATTTGCCTTGTATTAAAATAATATAAAACATGGGACAAAATTGTTTGTATTTTTCCGTTAAGGTAAAAGGAACCCACATTGGTCACTGAAATAGCTTGAAACTGATAAAAGTAATAATAAGTTTAAATTTACTGAAAATCAACCAATGAAAAATCAGGCATGGCTCATGAATTTTTTGATTCAACTGAAAAAAACAACAACATTTGCACAACCTTCTGAGGCAATCACTGCAAACAAATGACTTCTGCACCTGTCCATAGGTATTTGCCACACACCTCGTGAGCAAACTGCCTCAGATATCTTTGGTGTGAAGGTGCCTCCTCCAGACTGCAGGTTTCATCTCCTTCCACAGATGATCAATAGGATTTAGATCAGGACTCACAGAAGCCCCTTCAGAATAGTTCAATGTCTTGCTCTTAGCCATTTTAGGATGTTTTTAGCTGTGTGTTTTGAGTCATTATCCTGTTGGAGGAGGCATGACCTGTGACTGAGACCAAGCTCCATGACCCTGCAAGCACATTTCACTCCAAAATACTTTGATAGTCTGGTGACTCGATTGTTTCCTGCACAGTTTAAAGACACCCCGTGGAGCTCCAATACTTTAATGTGCCTCCTCCATGTTTTACAGTAGGTACAATATCCTTTTCTTTGTAGGCTTCATTTTTGGGTTTGTGAGCACAGAGCTGATGTGACTTGCCAGAAAGCTCCAATTTTGTCTCATCTGTCCAAAGGGCATTGTCCTAGAAGCTTTGTGATTTATCAAGCTTTGTGGCTTATACATATTTTGGCAAATTCCAGTCCCGCTTTTTTACGATTTGCTTTCAACAGTGATTTTCTCCTCAATCGTTCACTTTGACAGACCGTGACAGATAATACGATCTGACATTGTTGTACCCCGACTCTGGAGTTGTTCTGGGTTCTTCAGTTAGAATTTGTTTCATACTTTTCTACAATTTGCCATCAATTTTCCTCTTGCAGCCAAATCCAGGGAGGTTGACTACAGTCCAAAAGACCTTCTGAATCATACGTACAACTGTAGTGACAGGAACATCAAGCTGTTTAGAGATGGTCTTGTAGCTTTTACCTTTAACATTTTTGTCTATAATTTTCTCTGTCTAATCTCCTAAAACAACTTTCTCTTTAGCTTCCTTTGGTCCATGTTGAGTGTGGAACACACCGTGATACTAAACAGCACAGTGACTACTTTTCACACCCTTAAAATTGGCAGATTGACCGATTACAAGTTTAAAGACACTTGTGATGTCAATTACAGGACACACCTTAATTTAACATGTCTTTACGGTCAAATTACGGTATTTTCAATCTTTTCTAGAGTAACAATCATTTTGTATTTTTTTTATTTTGAAATCACAATTCAAATGCAATTTTTCAAGTTATTTCAGTGACCATTGTGGATTTTTCTCTCTTTAATGGAAGATTACCAACAATTTTGTCCACGTGTATATACTGCTCTCTCTGATCAGTTATGGGGAGAACCCCACAGTGTTCTAGCAAAAAGATCCGAGAAATTCATGCCCTCCCCCCATCACTAGGTTACGTAACACAAACATAATGTGACTCCACTGTGTAAGTGTTCATTGAGAACTCTACTTCCTACTTTCGACATTGGCATCACATAGTGCACGAAGAAAGTCACATGTGGTAAGCTGGCTTGGTGGGTACATAAGATGTGTGATAGGCTATTTACACACAGACCTCTTGTTGCTGTCATGGATAAAAGGTGCAATTACTGGCTTTCGGGTTAGATCTTCATTTCTTCACAGGTACGTCCTGTCTGTGGAACAGCAAGTCCCAGCCATCCCACTGCATTATATGTCTAGCTGTCTCTGCTTATTTTAAATGGTACGTCCCGTCTGTAGAACAGCAAGTCCCAGCCATCCCACCGCATTATATGTCTAGCTGTCTCTGCTTAATTTAAATGGTACATTTTTGTCTAGATATTTCGCCCAGCTCTGTCTTCCATAATTTATCCTGTGTTTATTTGTATAGCCATCAATCCCAGATACTCCCCTTGAAGTTTCTGCTCTGTGCAGAGCTATTTGTAGCTCCACCCGTTTACGACACCTGAAGGCCCTAATGCTTATTTTGAACTCATCATAGTTGAGTATAAGTTGCAGAGCTGTGGTCTGTGGAAAAAGGTCTGGGGGGGCCAAATTTTACATGCCAAATTTCTAAGTGGCAATTTAAGAAGTGGCAATCCTCAGAATTATCCCTGAATTGAGCAGAAGGGAGAAGGGACTCTCGCCTTTTTGTAAGTTGCTACACTTCTTTGCATACTCCTTATTTACCATGCTTGCTATTACTATCTACTTGCAGCCATCTGCTCCTATCTTACAACCTATCTTGCCTCAGACAAGTTTATCCACATTAAGCTCCTCTCTCCTTCCCTCACCTATGTACTCATCCCACACGCTATTTTCCCTTTTCAACCTCTACAAACCTCAATCTCAAATTTTACTGCACAAACGCCGCTCATATTCATCACTGACCCATCTGCTGTCTCTTTTCATTCTCCTGCTTCTTGCTGCAGGGGACATCTCTCCTAACCCCGGGCCACCTTCCTTTACTGCTATCCCCATCCTCCTCAGCCTCCATAGAAACCCTGCTAACCTGCTTGCCATTCGCTGTACGTCTTTTTCTGCCCCTTTTAAGTGTGCTCTATGGAACGCCCGATCCGTCTGCAACAAACTCACTGCTGTTCATGACCTTTTTCTCTCCCAACTCCCTCAACCTGCTGGCCCTCACAGAAACATGGCTCAGCAATCTGACACCGCTTCCCTTGCCGCTCTCACCTATGGTGGGCTACACTTCACCCACACCCCAGAACCTGAGAAAGCCGGGGGAGGA